>CM076581.1:824828376-825133807 GCA_034641835.2 Pinus albicaulis | reverse complement strand
TTTTTTTTTCATTTTTACTTTGACAGCGTGGGTTATGAGAGCCAAGGAGGGAAGGAGGAGAGCCAAGGAGGGAAGGAGGTGATTTACAAGCCCAAGATTGGACAAAAGTGAAGAATTTCTTGCAAGCCAAGTGAACAAAAATCAAATTTGGACCAAGTGTCTCCGGCAAAACGTTTTTCCAGGTATGGGCATCAAATTTGACCCTTTTTTTTTTTTTTTTCTTGTTCTTCCATGGGTTTCTATTACCCATGTATTTTTCATCATTTGTGATTGCATTTGGTTGTATTTTTTTTTTTGTTTTTGTTTTATTGAGAGGAGAGGGTTTATTTTGGTCAAAAATGCAAAAAATTGTTTGTTAAATTTTGTTTTTTATATTTCTTCTTGTGCTCTTAGGTTCTTCCCATTATTTTTGCTTGTGTTTCAACATGTATTTTTTCCTATTATTATTGCATTCAGTTGAGGGTTTTTTTTTGTGAAAAAAATAAAAATGTTGCATGTAAAATTGTAATTTTTTTATTTTATTTTTTAACTGGCAATTTTTCTTGTGCCCTAGGTTCAAATTTCAACATTCAAAGTTCAAAGTTTCCAACATGCCAAGGAAATTAGATCCTTTCTAGGAATTTGGTGAACCTGATGGGGGGTTTGACCGATTAAACTTGACTTGCAAATTATGTGGTCAACACATGGCAGGGGGGGTATACAGGTTGAAATACCACCTGGCACAAATTCCTAGGCATGAAGTAGGCCCTTGCAATAAAACCAATCCAGAAATAATCAGAAGAGCCATGAACTCATTGGGAGAAATGGAAGCCGCTAAAGTCAGCAAAGCAGCTCTGAAGAGTCAAATATCAGGGTTTGGAGTTGACCGTGAGAGTGGTAGTGGCTCTTCAGCATCAGCCTCTTCTACAGGCAGCCCCGCAGTTGCCTCCTCATTTTTTGTTCCTAGAACCACTCCCGGGGCACAGCCATCTATCTCCTCCCTTATTAAAAAAAAGGAGAAGGAAGAAGTTGATAAGTTGTTGGGCAAACTGTTTCTTTGGAGTGATATTCCTTTCAATGTTGCCAGGAACAATCCATTTTATCAGGCTACGATTGATGCTATCGCTGTTGTTGGCCCAGGATACAAAGCCCCTACATATCATGACTTTAAAGGGCGCATTCTGCAAAATGAGAAAGCTGACTGCACCAAGAGATTGAAAGAGTTAAGGGCATCATGGGAAGTCACAGGATGCACTGTGATGTCAGATGGTTGGACTGATCAAAGGGGTAGGACCCTTCTTAACTTCTTGGTCAATTGTCCCAAGGGGACAATGTTTATAAAATCTGTTGATGCATCTGCACATGTCAAAGATGCAAGATTATTATGTGATTTATTAGATGTGTTCATTATGGAGGTTGGGCCCCAAAATGTTGTCCAAATCATAACGGACAACGCTACAAACTATGTTTCAGCTGGCAAGATGCTTATGGAGAGGTATCCGAGCATATTTTGGACACCTTGTACTGCACATTGCCTTGATTTGATGTTGGAGGACATCGGAAAGCTTGATTTTGTCAAAGATATTGTAGAATCATCAAAGAGAATCACAAAATTTATATATAACCATGGATCCGTGCTTCATTTGATGAGGACATTCACCAACAATAAGGAGTTGGTGCGGCCTGCTATTACACGATTTGCCACTACTTTCATCTCTCTTCAATCCCTCTTGAATTCTAAGTGGGATTTGAAGAGAATGTTTCTTTCAGATGAGTGGCGTGTTTTGACTATCAGCCACAAATCAGAGGGACAGGCCATCTGCAGGTTGGTGTCATATCAGGAAGATTTCTGGGTTGGAGTGGAAGAGGTGTGCAGCATTAGTGAACCTTTGGTAAAGGTTCTTAGATTGGTGGATGGAGAGAAGCCCGCAATGGGCTACTTGTATGATGCCATGGATAGGGCCAAAGAAGCTGTTCGCAGCTATTATGATGATAAGGGTGATGATGGGTTTCAGAGACAACTTCTTTTATGGGAAGTGATTGATGATCGATGGAACAACACACTCCATCGTCCCATTCATGCCGCAGGGCTCTTCCTGAACCCCACATTTGCTTATTCATGTGGTTTTCTATTTGATGCTGAGGTCATGGATGGCTTTTTCAGTTGTGTTCAGAAGATGGTGCCAACTCCATCAGAACGTTCAGAGATATCCAAAGAGATGGAGGTATACAGAATGGCAGGTGGCACCTTGAGCTTCGACATGGCTGTCCAGGATAGGACTGCTAAAATGCCAGGTAAGATTTTCATTATTTTAAAAATTTTCTTATGTTTGTAACTTTATAAATTATAAGTTTATCTTATTTGTTGTAACTTGTAACTTGTAGATGCATGGTGGATGAGCTACGGTGGCAGATTACCAAAACTCCAAAAACTTGCCATTAGAATACTCAGCCAAACATGTAGCACTTCAGGATGCGAGCGCAACTAGAGTGTATTTGAAAAAATACACACCAAAAGGCGCAACAGGTAAAACACTTAACATATTCAAATTTCGAACAGATTTTTTGAATTCATTAAATATTTTTTTTAAATATTTAATTTATTAATTTATGACCCTTGTACAGGTTGGAGGGTCAGCGGCTCAATGACATGGTTTACGTCTACTACAATCTTAGATTGTGGGTGAGACAACTTGAGAGGACCCCTGATATGGAGGCCATCCCTTTAGATGCAATTGACACCACTGCTGAATGGAGGGTTGAGGCTGAGAGGCCTGTCATGGAGTCAGCCCCTGATTGGATAGAGGAGGAGGTAGTGGAGGGGGAGGACGAGGAGGAGGACGAGGAGGAGCAGCAGGAGGAGCAGCAGGAGGAGGAGGAGCAGCAGGAGGAGCAGCAGGAGGAGGAGGAGCAGCAGGAGGAGGTGACACCACCTACCATTACTACCGGTAGAGGACGTGGTCGGCCTCCTTTAGCTCCTAGTGGTTCAGGTTCCCATTCCGGTTCTGGTGCTTCATTTTTTTCTTCTAGAGCACGACAGAGCCCATTGCTAGTCCCGCCAGTGTCTTCATCTAGAGAGAAAGGCAAAGCTGTTGTATTTTCTCGCAAGAGGGGCAGAGGAAATCAATAGTATAGGACCATAGGTTATATGGTCACTGGTGCATTGACATTCCTTTGTATATGAATGTTGACATTATGACTCATGATATGAGATACATTATTATATTTTTTGTTGATATTTTGAGGCTGAGTTGACTCTTGAGACTCAGGACTTAGTATTCAGGACAGGATTTAGTTTTATGTGTGATGTAGCACTAGACATGATATTACACATCTTATATATTAGTTTTTTTTCATATTTATGTGTCAATGCATTTATTTTATGTTGTAGATGCTTTAGATATTAAAAAAATTGAAAAAAAATGAATATTTTTGTATGTGCCGATTTTTTCCCGATAATTACGATTTTTTCTCGATAATTACGATTTTTTCCGATTTTTTCCCCTCGGCGATAATATCCCAATAACGATTTTTTCATCTTTGCTCACCCCCATTGCCTAACATCAAGATCCTAATCATCTTCCCTTTTTGGTTATCCAAAAGAGTCTTCAACTCCTAAATCGACTAAATACCTCATCCTTGGTCTTCATGTAGTAGTTACATGTCTTCTTAGAGAAGTCATCAATAAAAGACATGTGATACATGCCTCGGACCAATGCTACTAACACTGACCCACATACATTTGAATGTATCAAATCCAAAATCACCTTGGATCAAGACTCACTGCTTAGTAAAGTAGCCTTTGCATACTTGTGAAGTGTGTAGCCTAGCGTGCAGCCTTTACAAACCTCTTACTGCTCAATACTGAAATTTGGAAGACCAATAACAATTTCCCTCAAAATCGGCAATGTCATATAATGTAGGTGTAGGTGCCCCATCCTCCTATGCCACAACTCACACAAGTTGTCATTGCATTGAAATTTTGTGCCCTTCAAGCACTTCGTAAAAAATAACTTCTGATCTCCAGATCTATGCAAGGGCAATTTCGTATTGCATTGAAATCCTCCTGTGGAAGATCTGCCAGCTATAAACTCATATATGCACAAGATTTGTCTGTTGATCACTCGGATCTACAATATCTACTTGTTGTATACACATATATGCACTAAATCTATCTGTTGGTCACTCAGATCTGTAAGATATACTTGTATACCCAGATATGTGTTGGAAAATGTAACTAGGTTCGATCTTCATAATTATTCTTCTACTTATATCATTATGTATCTGATGTAAAAAGAAAAAAAAAGAAAAATAAATTGTTATTCCATTATATAAGCATGTTCTTCATGCTTCTAGGTTTCATTGAGTCAAAGTCCTATTTGTACTTCTTAAGGAAAAAGAAAAAGATTTTTTTTTTAAATGTACTTTTGGTCAATTCATCTCAAGAAGCCAAGTCGGCCATCCTGGATGTTAAGTTGGCTCACTGAAAGGATGAGTCTCTTCGCATATGAGAACAACTATATATTGGCATGCATCCCGCTCCAATTCAGCAAGCAAAAATTTTGGTGCTTTCTGTGATGTGTTCTTAGGTAGAAATATGTGAAGTTCTGAAGTTATATTCTGAAGAAAAGTATGAGTTTCCTGGGCTATAGAAGATCTGAAACATATGTGAATTTCCTGTGGTATATGAGTTTTTATGGCTGAGATTGGTGTGATCTCCTATGACTGAAATCAATGGATTCTATCATGATGAAGCATATTTTAGAGGGCTTGACTTGGCTTCTTAGATGTTAAATTTGGATCTTTGATTCCTCACTTTGATATGATTCTATAAGAGGATATTTTCTGGGTTTTCCCCCTTGTGGGGTTTTGGCCCTGGCTTGGATAGCCTACATCTTGTGTTCTTTGTTTCTTGTGATCTTCTTGATTTATATTTTGCTAATTGCTTGATGAAATAAGAGAACATAATAATAATAAAAAAGCCAACAAAATTCACAAGTGATTACCATGACAGAGAAATCAACCCTAATTCATAAGCCTATTTATTTCTCAACATGGTATTACAGCTAAGGTTAATGGATGGAGACTCTGAAGAGCACTTATGTTGGCATATACTCTAATTTGATACGATTTTCTGGGGAGTCTATGATCTATACAAGCTTTTATGGTTCCTGAATTATTTTTTTGAGGCTATAAAACAGTCTGAATTATCTCTCTATGTTTCTACTGAAGATCCGAAGTCTGCAACCTTCTACTGTGATATGGCACTTTATTCATCTACAGTGAATCTTACAAATATTTTGTGCCTCAATCGCTTTATCTATGGTAGCTCTCCTCCTCCATATAGTTCGCTTATTCTATGTGGCTCTATATCACAAGCAACTAATAAGCTTGCACTCTTCTCTGGTACATACTACAAGGCTCAATGTATGTCTCTGTGGCTCGCTTCAGTTGCTTGGAACTATGACGTTTTGTTAGAAATCGAAATTATAAGACTAGCTTTTGAAGAACCTTATGGAAAATTGCGGATTTTGTTGGGCACTCTTGTAAGACTAATAGTTTTATGAAACAACAATAACTCCCTCCAATAACTAAAATAAAGTCGACATGTTTGAAAGGATCCATATGAAAGAAATCAAGACTAAGCAAGAAAATCAATGAAATTTATGTGGTGTATCTAGTAAAGGAAGATGTCATACATCTGCTAAAGGTGTGATCAAGTTAAAAATGACAATAACTTGCAATTGTGATACATTGGCAGGTTCTGTGGAGCTGGATATTGAACCTTCGAAAGTATGCTTAAGGAAACCCTCAGTGTCATTGAAAGAATTGCTAGCTCTTGAGAATGGCAGATATGGAAAATGATAATGTAGCTCAAGTTTAAGAGGGAATTGGTTTCTCTTGAAAGGATAAGTAATTCCTCTTTTTTATTACTATTGGTATTGATACTCTTGGATATTAAGCTTGATTGCTTAAGATGGTGTCAAGTTTATATATTGGTTGAACATAGAATCTAGGGTTTTTCTATTTGGGCTCTTGTATATTAAGAATCTTGAATCCTAGTGTGTTGAGAGGAATATGAAAGTCAAGGTTTTCATTATTTGAAAATAATGTTGTATAAACCCTAGCCAAGGGTTGAACTAAATGGATCTAAGATTTATACTGTAGGATTACGTACTTCCACCAACAAAAACCCTAATGTATGAATGATGATGTGAACGAGGTTGTCTTATTAGATTAGAGGATGAAGCTGAAAAGTGGACGCATGAAGTCCATGGATTAAGGTGTTGTTTATTTTTAAAAGATAAGAACTCCATATCTCCATGTTTGTTATCTTTATGCCTTGTCCTTTCTATCTTCTAGCAAAGGTTGCAAGTCAAGAGTGAATGTGGATCAGTGAAAAGAAGTTGCTGACAAGAGTGTGGTAAATCCTGTGATGAATACACCTGCAATCAAAAGCGGAATAAGGTTTGTACCCTATGCATTGTAAGGACTATGCCTAGTCTGAAAAGAAGAATCATTCGCATGATATTATGCATTGTAATAAGGTTGATGAGCAGTGTAAGTGTTATGATAAGTAAACTCTGAATTGCAATGTTAGAAAAGGAGGAAGGTAAATATGTGATTTACCTTCCTAATCACAATTTATAAAAGAAAGTAATATATCTCCAGATTCAAGGATATTTGAAGTAAAAGATAAGATCTTGAATGATCTTGTCTCCAATAACTAAATAAACAAGGAGTGTTTGAAAATAAACTTGGAGACCGAGTTCTCTAGTGTTATTGCAGGACAGTGTAGATTGGTGTAGAAAAAAAGGATCAGCGTTGGAGATCGACAAAGAAGTAGTGTCAAGGTCTTGGAGGCATACACAGGTCAAGGGTCTGAGTCTTGCTCATGGTACTTGTCAACTGAAAGTCTATAAGAAGAATTTCTCATGGGTTTTCCTCTCCAAGAGGGAGAGGTTTGCCCTCGCTTGAAGAGCCTAAATTTGTGTCTCTTGTATTTTGGTAATTGACTTGATTAAAGACTAAAAAAGCTAATAAGAGAAGACATAAGTAAATCAAGTAAGCTCACAAGTAATTATCAAGAAGAGAATTTGAATTAATAAGCACCCATACAAATTCTCAACACTTCTTGCTTCGTGTTTGATTAGTTTTCCATTTCCTTTATTTTGAAGTTAGTTTATTGTTATATTGGTAATAATTTTATTGTTATTTCTATTTGCTCTTGTAGATTTACTAGTGTCTAGTTATCTTGCACTTGCATTTGGGTTGGAGAAGTATTTTAGATTTGGAATGTTTTGGTAATTTTTGGTTAAATTTCTAGAGTTTCTTATTTCATTATATCATCTAAGCCCAATGGATCTAACAATGTACTTTGAAGTTGTGTAGAAATTTGTTTGAATCAGATTTCAAACGTAAGGGGACATTCTTGGTTGAATTAACTCACTCTTGAGCATTGAAGTGGAAGAAGCTACATGTTGATTTTCCAAGGCCTTGCCATTCGATTTGTTGTGTAGGGGTTCCCTAAACCTTGACTTGTGATAAAAATTCTACTTCAAATTATTTTCCTCAAAGTTTTCTTGTGCTTCTATTGATCCAAATCTACTAGCATAGAGCATACCATTGGCTAGTCAAGGAGAGGAGTCATACTCACAATCCTTGATCAAGTTTCTTGTAGACACTTTGTAATATTCTTGCATTTATTTTCTCACTGTCATTCATTAATCACTGAAGTCTATTTTGCAGAGATATAACATCTTATCCAAGAAAAATTTGGTCTAACATTGGCAAGGATTTAAAGAGCTAAAGGTTGGAAACTACTTACCAATTCTCGTAGTCTACCAACTGTTTAATTGGAGCTAGAAAATTCATATCTTGTAACCCTTTGGAGGCCTAATTTGCTGCCTAGCCGTGAACTTTTCAAGGTTGTTCCTTCTCCTTAGTCATGAACAATGAGAAAAGAGGTTTTTTTTGTCTTTGTCAAAACAGTGAACGAAAGGGACTTACTCACTCTCGTTTAGGGAAGATTTCATCATCATAAGTAGTTGAGCTTTTGAGTAAAGTTCTTTGGAAACTTTCAGAGTTGTATTGAGGGGTTTCTTGGTGTCTCATTGCCATAAGTTTCATAAAAAATTCCTCACTATTTTTCTTTAGGAAGGATTTTCCCTTTTCAAAGCTTATACATCATTGTAAAACATTCCTTAAAGATTTGAGACCTTCTGATGGTCAAAGGCTCCCCTTTTGTAACATCATAATAATAAAGTACTATTTTTCTCTTGGAGCTTGGGGAAACATCCCCTTGCTATCCATTCCCTTCTCTCTTTTGATAGAAGGCCTTTTTCTCGTTGAAAAGTGTAACTAGGATCGGTCTTCATATTGACTATGTAATTATGTATTTATGTAGAGAAGAAGACAGATAATAAAATGTATATTTGTTATACTTGCTTCATGGGTTTCATGAGCAAGATTTTTATTATAGGTCAATAGACTTCTTCTTGATTTCTATTAGGTTTTGTCTTCTGATTGTAAATGTACTCAAGAGTCACATATATGAAGTGTCTAGTCATAAGGATATGCTCCAAAGACCTTGTCATATAGCTGTGAAGCAATGACTCAAGACAACCCTCTTATTAACCTCATTAACGCTGGAAGATGTGCTTTCCATGTCGGCCTATATACAGTGATGAAGTCGGCCTACAAACATGTTGTAGAGTCGGCCTAAAAACAGAAGTAATGTATCCTATATATAAGGGAGTTGCGGTTCATTTAATAAACAAGATTGTGGATACCTCTGAGATATTTACAGCATGATAAAGTTTGGTATATATGCGAGTTAAAGGCAGTGTTCAAGTATAAGGTGTGGACCTGTTTTGCGTACTGTTCTAATACAGTGAATGTGGATCAGTGAGAAAAAGTTGCGGATAAGAGTGCATTCAATCCTGTAATGAATACACCTACAATCAAAAGTGGAATAAGGTTTGTACCCTATGTGTTGCAAGGACTGTGCCTAGTCTGAAGGGAAGAATCATTCAGATGATATTCTGCATTGTAATAAGGTTGATGAGCAGTCTAAGTGTTATGATAAGTAAACTCTGAATTGCAGTGCGAGAAAAGGAGGAAGGAAAATCTGTGAATTACCTTCCTAATCACAGTTTATAAAAGAAAGTAATACATCTCCAGATTCAAGGATATGTGAAGTGAAAGATAAGATCTCGAATGACCTTGTCCCCAATAACTGAATAAACAAGGAGTGTTTGAAAATAAACTTAGAGACGAAGTTCTCTAGTGTTGGTGCAGGATAGTGCAGATTGGTGCAGAAAATAAGGATCAGCATTGGAGGTCAACAAAGAAGCAGTTCAAGGTCTTGGAGGCATACATAGGTCAAGGGTCTGAGTCTTGGTCATGGTACTTGTCATCTGAAAGTATATAAGAAGAATTTCTCGTGGGTTTCCTCTCCAAGAGGGAGAGGTTTTGCCCTGGCTCGAAGAGCCTAAATTTGTGTCTCTTGTATTTTGGTAATTGACTTGATGAAAGACTAAATAAGCTAAGAAGAGAAGACATAAGTAAATCAAGTGAGCTCACAAGTAATTATCAAGAAGAGAATTTGAATTAATCACCGCCTGTACAAATTCTCAACATGGTATCAGAGCAAGGTGCTAAAAGACAACGGCTACTTAGCAAGGAGGCACTCAAGAAAGCAAGAATCAAAGTCAAGGTAAAAGTTTGCTTTGAAAAGTCAAATCAATTTGCAAGGAAGATTCTCAAGCTATTTCAAGAAAGATCTTCAATCTCATTCAAACGATCAACTCATCAAGAAAATAATCTTTGCCATCAAATACTTATATTCAAGACATTGTTGGAAGAGAAATCATCTTTTGGAGACATCCTTTATCATCAAGGATCCAAGAACACCTACATTGGAGATTTCAATCTAAGAAGAAGCTCATGTTTTCATCTTCATCATCATCAAGGAAGCTGCAAGTCACTCTACTCAAGTAAGTATCTATGACCTTATTTAAATCTGTCAAGATAACTTATTGTAAAGAGAGCAACAAATTGGTTGGGTCATCAAACTTTAGTGCATGGAAGAAGAAGACAGATTTGAATCTAATTGAAGACGAAGCTATGGACTACATTGAAGGATCTACAATTCAACCCTCAAAAGAAGATGCTGGGATACTCCATAGCGCAGAGGATACTCATAGAATCCATTAAGGACTCACTCATACCCTATGTATCAAAAATGAAATTTGCAAAAGAAATATATGAGAAACTGGTGGAACTATTATCTTTGAGTACTGCAGGAGAAGCAATCTCTCTGAGACAAGAACTACACAAAATGAAATTGTCAAGAGAGGAAGTAATCACCTCATACTTTATGAGGTTTTATGAAATAAGAGACCAACTGCAAAAATTGGGAGAAGTAATGTCAATTAATGAAATGACTACAGTGGTGTTGAATGCCCTACTCGAAGAATGGGGAAACTTCACTTCAAGCTTATACGGGAAGAAAGAAGCAACACCATTACATGATCTATGGTCTCCATGCAAGATAGAGGAAACAAGATTAAAATCCAAAGTCGATACGAGATTAAGTGAAGGGAATCAAGCCTTTGCAGCCATGTCTAGGAAGAAAGGAAGATTCGGAAAATTTGGTCCTCAGAATAAAAGAAGAAATATGGACAAAGTACGAAGCTTTGGTTGTAATGAACTTGGGCATTATAAAAGGAATTGTCCTAAATTTGAAAAGGGCAAGCGGAAAAAGGAAGAAGCCCATGTCACAGAAGTTAGGGAAGAACCTGATGAAAAGAAATCTACGAAAGAAGAAGTGAAAGATCTCTACTATGATTGAGATCATCTTCCTCTTTAAGTGATTTTTGTCGGTTGTAAAATAATATGATAGGAAGCAATGTATATTAAAAGCATCATGATAGAAGCATGGGAGGAGCACTTGAAGGGGGAAATCCTGGAAACCTCACTGATATCAACATTGATGGAAAACAGTCATCGAGATCAAGGATCATCATTCAATAATCAATAAGGAAACAGGTGTTGACATTTTCTAATGGAGTTCTCTATGGATTCATTGGTTAGAAAGAAAGCATAAAGGTTTCACCGAGAATTCTATGCTACAGAATCTTGGGATTAGGATATGATGACATATTGATGAAGCAGGTCAAGGGAATGAAGTTCTTCATTCTGATGAAATTTCTACAGGATGACTCAAAGGGAAAAGGTATGAGGTATATATATTTATATGCTGACACTGGATGATGTGAAGTCATGTCATATGGTTGCAAGTAATGGACTTCTATCTTTAGAAGTATGATAAAAGAGAAAGGAGGATCTCTTCACACAAGCTATCATTATCAGATAAAATCAGCATAATATGTCCTCATATGGAATATGAGGTGGTTGTATACAATCAAGGAACTGGAAATTGGAAGTTCCTGGGAATGAAGATGTGTGGAGAAAGAAAGGAAGAGATCATGAAGTGCAACTGTGTCAAGAGGTGGTTATCATCTGGAAGCCAAGAAGATGTGACTAGGAGATCTCCTGGGAGGATATGTAGACTCTGATAGAAGTCTGGTAAACAAGAAGACCCTTGACAAAACATATCTTTAGGAGATGTGTCAATTTGAATAAAGGATGTCGATGACTAAAAAAAGATGTCATGGTGAAAGATCATCACTGAGGTAACTTTTGATTTAAAAGTTCATATGTATATATTTATCTAGATGAGTTTATGCAGAGCTGCCAATCATGTGAAAGGATGTAAGATCCTTGGGAGATGGTTCGAAGAAAAGCAGGATGGCATAAAGGTGGACCAGATAAAGAACTCTGATGAATCACTTTCTGATAGTTGAAATGACTCGTGGATGAAAGTGATGGATGATTTGTGCCCTATGAAGCCAAAGGTTGAAGATTCCTCAATGTCGAAATCCATGACATCGAGAGGAGGAATTCTTCATGAGCAGTTGGGTGTCTCACTATTGCTGCTGCAGGTCCCTGATTGAGAGGGAGCCTGGTGATAAGTTTCTTGCTTGGAAGAAACTTTAAGTATGTCCTTCCTAAGTTAAGAGGGAGTGACATATATGATTCTCTAATACATGTGTCATACACTAGACAGGACTAACAGCCGTAAGTCTAAGTGAAGGCCATGTGGAGAGAATGGATAGACACATCATTCTGGTCTTCACCTGGAAGACAGAATGGAGGATTGGGTAATCATCTGGCATTCGATACTCTTTGAGAATGTTATAGGACATTCAAGATAAGAGTAGTCGAGGACCGATATTCTTTGAGGGTTGGCTACCCAAGAGAAGAATAGTCCAAGAAGTTCATACTCTGGGAACACCTGGGTGGAGTATGTACCTTGTTGGTGTCTCTAATCATGTGTCTCGCCAGCATTATAGCCCACTGTGTCGTTGAGAGATGGGGTTGTTAGTCAAGGCCTTGCACTAGGACAATGTTGGTTGATATGATGTTATACAGATGCGATTACCAATCCGATTCTTCTTATGAGATTCTTCAGTTTCAAAGTGACCAAATACCTATATGAATACCTCCCTAGTTAAGAGGGAGTGTTGAAAAGGGTAACTAGGATCGGTCTTCATATTGACTATGTAATTATGTATTTATGTAAAGAAGAAGACAAAGATAATAAAATGTATTTTTGTTATGCTTGCTTCATGGGTTTCATGAGCAAGATTTTTATTATAGGTCAATAGACTTCTTCTTGATTTTTATTAGGTTTTGTCTTCTGATTGTAAATGTACTCAAGGGTCATATATATGAAGTGTCTAGTCATAAGGATATGCTCCAAAAACCTTGTCATATAGCTGTGAAGCAATGACTCAAGACAGCCCTCATATTAACCTCATTAACATTGGAAGATGTGCTCTCCATGTCAACCTATATACAGCGATGAAGTCGGCCTACAAACATGTTGTCGAGTTGGCCTAAAAACAAAAGTAATGTATCCTATATATAAGGGAGATGTGGTTCATTTAGTAAACAAGATTGTGGATACCTCTGAGATATTTACAACGTGATAAAGTCTAGTATATATGCAAGTTAAAGGCAGTGTTCAAGTATAAGGTGTGGATCTGTTTTGCGTATTTTTCTAATACAGTGAGTGCGGATCAGTGAGAAGAAGTTGCGGACAAGAGTGCGGTCAATCCTGTGATGAATACACCTACAATCAAAAGCGAAATAAGGTTTGTACCCTATGCGTTGTAAGGATTGTGCCTAGTCTGAAGAGAAGAATCATTCGAATGATATTATGCATTGTAATAAGGTTGATGAGCAGTCTAAGTGTTATGATAAGAAAACTCTGAATTGCAGTGCGAGAAAAGGAGGAAGGTAAATATGTGATGTACCTTCCTAATCACAGTTTATAAAATAAAGTAATATATCTCCAGATTCAAGGATATGTGAAGTGAAAGATAAGATCTCGAATGATCTTGTCTCCAATAACTGAATAAACAAGGAGTGTTTGAAAATAAACTTAGAGACTGAGTTCTCTAGTGTTGGTGCAGGACAGTGCAGATTGGTGTAGAAAAGAAGGATCATCGTTGGAGGTCGACAAAGAAGCAGTGTCAAGGTCTTGGAGGCATACATAGGTCAAGGGTCTGAGTCTTGCTCATGGTACTTGTCATCTGAAAGTCTATAAGAAGAATTTCTGATGGGTTTTCCTCTCCAAGAGGGAGAGGTTTTGCCCTGACTCGAAGAGCCTTAATTTGTGTCTCTTGTATCTTGGTAATTGACTTGATGAAATACTAAATAAGCTAATAAGAGAAGACATAAGTAAATCAAGTAAGGTCACAAGTAATTATCAAGAAGAGAATTTGAATTAATCATTGCCCGTACAAATTCTCAACACTTCTTGCTTCGTGTTTGATTAATTTTCCATTTCCTTTATTTTGAAGTTATTTTTGGTTTGCTAATGCTCTCTTATCTCATTTCATGTTAAGCTAATTTTCATGATCACATGTTAATTGTTCACTTAACAAGTTTTCCATTTTTCTTCATTTAGTTGTGATTTCATGATAGTATAGTTTTCATTTACATTGTAGCATCTTACTTATCTCAAGTTTCATGCTCGAAATTGATTCAAGTCATTTGCAATTTGTTTCATTTGAAAAGTTTACTTTGAGCAAAATCTCTACCCTTGGAGCAAACTTGCAAGTTTCAATTAATGTGTTACTTCATTTCTTAACAATCTAGTTTTGTGATTTGTGATATAACTCTTGCTTCATTGCCATAACATATCATATCATAAGTGAAGGTTCATATTGTGAAGCACTTTCAAGTTCAAAGCAATTGAGGTAGCATTTCAGCTATTGATATAATTTTCTTTCATTGGCATTGCTTTCATTGATTAATTGGGATATGCTTCATTGATCATTGTTACAAAATTTTATGTCATTACTTAAAGTAATCTTAATCGCAATTTCATTTGCTACCTCTTTAGTTGAAGCATAATGTTATCACTGTCTCTCTTTGAAGACATTCCATTAACACTTAGGCATTTCACTTGCATACTAAATTTAGACTTTCATTTCTAAAATCTACCTTCAAGCACAAGCTTGGTTGAATAGAAACTTTAGGACAAATCTTTCAGCTTTTCCTTCACTTGAGTACGGAGAAAGGTTAAAACACATGAACTCACAATTTTGTTGTGGTCAAGCCCTTGAAGGAACAAAGACACATGGATTACAAGGATATTAGGAAGGGTATCGTTAACGACGGACGTGTGCCTCCTCAACCTATCCTCCTTGCAACTCACCCCAATATTTACCTAGTTGTAAGAAATTGAAGGGATATTTCTCGCCATAGATTAGGCATTTAATTAAAATCAACCAAGATAACTTGCATTTCACATAGTCTAATTCGGTATCATCTCATTTTGTATCAAGTTGATTTGTGGGCATTGTATCTTACTTGCAATATTATATTGTATCTCTCTTGTACTTGTTATCTAAATTATTTGTTCATTTCCATTTGATGTTCTCCTATTTTATTCGAGTATTTCTTTTAAAAATACAGGTTTCATTTTTTTTTTGCAAGTTGTATCTTACGGTTCATATTTCAATATCTCTTGTACTAACACTTGTCTTGCAACATTGCTTATCATTGTAACTTGAAGTGTCATTTCCATTTTGCAAATATATAATTTTTACTTGAGCATTGTTTATAAGGCACTAGTTTATCATCTTTACTTTTGTTGAATTCCATATTGATCCAAATCAAATTTATCTTTTGCATTGTTCATTAACTCTTGTACATGCTAATTTTGAATCAAGTTGCATTGAGAAGTGATTTCCTTGCCCTTAGTCACCTAAAACTTGTTTTTTTCAACCAGTCTTTCCTTTAGAAACCTTCCCTAGGGTCCACCCCCCTTGGCTTTAGCTAGGATCGGGCCTAGACGAAGAGAGTTGGGATTAGGTGACAGCCCCTTCTTTGTGCTTTGCCACTAAGGCCACACCTAGCGGGGTTGAGAATTTTTCCCACATTAACTTAGGTGTGTAAGCGAGGCGGCCACAAATCTGATTCTATACGAGGAGATTTTTTGGGTTTTCCCCTTTGTGGGGTTTTTGCCCTGGCTTGGAGAGCCTACATCTTGTGATCTTTGTTTCTTGTGATCTTCTTGATTTATATTTTGGTAATTACTTGACAAAATAAGAGAACATAATAGTAATAATAATAAAGCCAACAAAATTCACAAGTAATTACCATGACAGAGAAATCAACCCAAATTCATAAGCCTATTGATTTATCAACAACATGGACTAGTACTACCTATTGGTCACTCATATCTGCAAGATCCACTTGTTATATACCCAGATTTGCACTAGATTTGTCTGCTGAAAAACTTAGATCTATAGCTGTGGCCTTCAAATCCGTTGCAACCTTCAGATTTGTTGTAAATTTCAAATCTGCAATCGTAACTACTTGGAAATCGACTTCTCTCAGAGATCAAGCTCTAATGCCACGTTAAAATCTCCATTATAGAAACCTAGAGAAATTGATTCCTTATGATTTCCTTAATGAAAAATTAATTTAGATTGAAATCATCAACTCATAAAATAAAATACATTTTCTGGAAATTTAACTGTAAATAAAAAATCAATAGAAGCTACAAGGAACCAATCCCCAAATTACATACAAAAATTTATGCGCTTCAAATATCAACTTTTCTTTAAAATTATTCCAAGCTTACAAGGACTCCCAAACTGAGAAAATAGCCCATTAAGAAAAAATCAAAAAAATTATAACAAAACTTGTTCTGGTGCTCCATATAGCTTATATGGCCATGTCAAAACTTGTAAAAGCCCTCTTGTTGTTGTTGAAATCTATCAGAAATCTGTACAGCCACCCTTCTCTTCTATTGGGTTGTACGACCTCATGAAGTTGTCTTTGCACCAGTTGTGTATGACCCCTTCAATTTGAGAGTTGGGTTAATCTCCTTTTGCTACTCACATTGTTTCCTCTTTTATGCTTAGGACTTGCATGTTGAGTGAACATCCTTTATCACTCTCTCACTTGTGTTTCTCTAACACTCTTTGTAAAACTCTCTCAATGTTTTTTCCTATATTATCATTATTTTATAACATTGAGTTGATGACCAAGTCTCCATAACCCTAATCGCAATGAAATAGACGGTTGAAATTAAAGACCAGTCGATAGTGGAGTTTACATCAAAATCACTAATGTAAATACTTTACATTTTATTTTACATTAATCAACTCACTAATAAAATACTCTTTCAATTTAATAATTAACTTTAAAAAAAGTGGATTATAAAAGAGAAAGACCCTTTCGAATGACTTCCATTGTCCGCCACTAGACCTCTGCAGAAGTTCCATTCTAATGCTACAAACATCAATAGGTGAAATAATGAAACAAGCATACATCCCAAGCATCATTGTCTATCATTCAATTTCAACTCATGATCCATGCTAGAATGCCCAAAAGCAATTGCATGCAAAAATAGTTAATGTACCTTATAATTGATGACCCCGCCTTCCTTGAATGAATAGGCTAGTCAAGTAGACAAGCTAATACAATAGTGGGCATGAGGCATCTTTGACTACTATTTATGGATCATGGGAAGATGATTGACTAGAAATCTACATCTTAGGGGCGAAATTTTCTCATGAGGTTACCCCTACATATGAATGGGTAACAAGTTGTATGACACTGTCCATTCCCTCTTGATTCCTCCCTCCTTGCAAAAATCCTCGAACTCGTTGGAAGTATACTTAGCCCCATTGTCGGATCTCAAAACCTTGATCTTCTCTCCTGTAATATTCTTAACAAGAGCTTTAAATTATTGAAACCTTCTAAAGATCTCATCTTTGGTCTTTAAGAAATAAATTTATGTTTTGTGAGAAAAATCATCAATAAAGGAAATATAGTACATACTTCCCAAGATTTATGTTACTAACATCATTGTTTGGGAAGGCAGCGTTGGCATACTTTCCAAGTGTGCAACCTTTGCATACTCTCTGTTGCTTGATGTTTAACTCTAGGAGACCTATGACAATCTCCCTTAGAATAGGTGTTGTGTTAAAATGCAGGTGCCCCATCCTCTTGTGCCATAGATCACACAAGTTGTTACTATCATGAATTGGGGCTCGAACAAGTTAACCTTGTAACCTATACAAATTTTCTTCCCTAACTCCTTTCACCTATGCTGCTTCTAAGCTAGATCCTTCATCTTGATAAGGAGCTATTTATTCTTAAACTTTAAAAGAAAACAACCCCATAAATTCTGAACCCTCGGAGACCTAGAATCCACCAAGCTCTAATACCATGTAAATTTTAAAGCCCTAGGTGACTGCGCTCCTATATTTCACATAATTAAATAAATCAGATCTAAACGTATTTAATCACAAATATAACTATTTATGAGCATGCAACAACCACGCATATAGTAGGAAAATGAACAGTGAAATCATAAACACGATACACAAACAATGGCCCCATCAAATCAATTTTGCAAACATCGTCATCGAGATAAAATCGAGAAGGGTGCAGAAAACCAAAAAATCATAAAAATCGAGAAAATATCAGTAAAAATCAGCAAACAGCAGCTAGCGAAAAAAAATCAAAATTCACAATTTTTTCATGATAAAATCGGGATGTTTGCAACACTGCTTCAAATCAGATTTTCATTTAAATATTCCAAGCTTACAATGAAACCTCAATTCTATGGTGCATAAAAAATCAGACCTACACTTATTGAAATAAATCTGCCTATAAGACAACCAAGAATCTGCCTCCCTAAACTATTGTACATCATTCATAGACTCTATCCCTATGACTGTATGTCCTTTGTCCTGCTTCTTGACATTGGCTCCTCCCCTGTGCTCTGAATGTAATCAACCGACCTCTCTCTGATCTCCGGAGTCATCTTGATGTTCAAAATGTATGTATTCAAAATCCTGCCATCTTATCCTATTTATGCTTTGAGAGAGATATCTAATCTCCTCAATCCTAGCTACTAATTTCTCAAATATTAGCAACTAATCTCCTTGATCCTAGTTAAAATTAAATCAAAACTAACTCACTAACATTTTAAAATATCTACAATATTTCATTTAGATTTCTAAGACCAGGAGAACATAGGAAATTTGACCTTGGATTTTATTTATTTAAGTGGAACTACAAGATAATATTATTTCCCACTTTTACTAAGTGGTCACTAGAAGTTATCTCAATCTACTTCTCACATGTTCACACCTAATATGTGCAAGAAGCTCCTGCTCAGGCTATATTTCTCAACAGATAATCATCAAACCAGTATTAGCCAATCATAAAAACAACTTTTAAATTGATATGGATATAACAGCATTTCTAATTCCACCAGCAATTATATGACTTGTTGGACAATCAACATAGGAAACCCTTTTACTTGTGAAGGAAAATATGTAAGCAAGATATTAACTCACAAATGAACAGATAATGACACTGGCTGATCGAACTCTATTACTTACAATCCTAATAAAAAAATACAAAATGCAAGGCTAAAAAGGAGAGAAGGAAGACCATGAAATGAGAATAATAGTTCTTAAAAGTTAAAAAAACATTAAAATTAAAGATTTGTGAATTTGTAAGACAAGCAAGCCATCAAATAAAGCAGGTATGTCCTTCTAGAAATCTTCCATTGAAGAAAAACAGTTGGGTAAGTTGAAATAGAGCACTGGCAAGTCTCCTTGTCCATCACTGAATAGAAACTTAAATTGAGAAAATTGAAAACCTTCTAAATTCTTACACTGCAAATTTGAATAAACAACTGTGTCAATAATTGTTTTAACTTTTTTCACTTAGATCTCAAAAGTCAAGACCAATTCTTTCTTAGACAAAAATTGGAAATATGAAGCACATCTGAGAATTTATTGTTCAAACATTTATTTATTTTTGTCTAGCAGGCAAACTAGTACCTTTAAACGAGTGAATTCTTCATGTATTGCCGGATCAAGTAGCAACCTCCTTGCCTGTAGAAACAAGAGATGCATAAGTCAGTTCACAAAAGCTATAAAATGCAATTACTTTCAATCCAAAACAGATGTAAGAAGGTATCTACAACTGAAAACAAGTCTCAGTGTGCTAAATCAACAACTGTAACTTAGAAGCCGAAATTAGAGACAAACAGGGTAACAAACACTTCCTTGTAGACAAAATAGGCCACATCAGAAAGTATTCAAGTCAGGCCAGTCAATGTTAAATTCTCACAAATCTCTGTTACTTTCAAGAGACCTTTGAATACTTGATCAAACCAAAAGATTTTCAAATGCACATGTATAAAGATTACTTCCATTTGAAAATAAGATAATCAACAACAGAGGGACAAGCAGTGGAACAGGATAGGGAAATTTTGTCAATCATACATAGGTATTTACAATTACAAGTGACACTTCTGGTCATATGCTAGAAATGGAACAACCATGAGGTTCATAAACTTCCTAACAAACCCTCAAATCTCCATCGCAGAGTCAAAATCAAAGAGTGTATTATCCATATCTTCCTCTTCAATGTCAATATTTTCATTGATAGGCTCAGAAAGATCCACAGATTAGTCTTAACTTTCCTCACGGTTTTTCAATAAGTTAGCAACCAGCAGAAATATGTCGCATGCATCCTGTCTATGAGGATGCCGGCAAGATCTACAGTATTTCCCTTGAGAAAATCAATCTCCCCAGCATCGTCACCATCAATATTATTATTCACAATGATCCCTTGAGAAAATCAATCTGAAGGGGGTCCAAGAACATTTAGATTTGGTGCCCTTGCCACCAACAACAAATCTCTCACTTTGGAGTTAGTACACGTTAAACCCAAAGTGGGTGGGGGGAGGGTGGGAAGGTTTACCCTGATCAGATTAAACTCTACAAATTGTCGCAAAATTTTAAGCATTAATTCTTATTTTTTTGTGAATGTTGCCAAAGCCAGATAGACAATGGAGAATGGCATAATATAGAAAATCAGCTAGGCAAACTTGAATCAAATCTTGCTAATTAAAATCCCTGCAATTTGAACCGAACCAGCAAAGAGAGCATTCCACTTTGCATGAATTCTCAGCAATCAAGACTCTTCTTAAATGAGACAAACCTTTTCCCATTAATTAAGGTTTCAAAGACTCAAAATACATAGTTCCAATACAATTTTGGATCAAACCTACCCCCAGGAGCCAAAGGAAACTTGGCCGAAGGGTCACTAGTCAAGACCTTATTGACCCATGAAAAAGGCTTAACTGAGGCCATGTAGACCTCTGAATTTAGGTTAAAAAATAAAAATAAAAAATGAGAAGGTTGTAAGCTTGAGGGTGCATGATGAAGGGAAATAAGCAACTGGTAGTTTGAAATGCTTCCATCCAGTCCTTTATATCCTTGAAGATATACTAGAAAGTTGTGTCTTCTCCAAATTTGATATTCAATTTGCAAAAGCAGATGAGTTTCTTTTCTGAAAATATCAGCTTCTAAAAGCATCAACACACTGCTTTTTCTAAAATTATGGACCCTCATACAATAATAGCATGTTATTTTCAAAAATAGCCACAATGTCTTTTAAAAAAGAGAACTAAATTTCTAAAAATAGGAGAATCATTTTGCAATAAATAGCCAAAGCACCCTCTTCAAAAATATCAGTATGTTTTTCAAAAATAGCCACCTCCATAGTTAGCAGCCTTCTTTTCTAAGAATAGGAGCTCTCATAATTAGCATCTTCTAAAAGTATCGACAACTCGTCCAAACCTAGAAGTATCCAAAAATAGGAACTTCTGAAAATAGAAATCTGTTTATTTCTAAAGATAGCCACCTCCATAGTTAGCAGCCTTCTTTTCTAAAAATAGGAGCTCTCATAATTAGCATCTTCCAAAAGTATCAACAACTCGCCCAAACCTAGAAGTATCCAAAAATAGGAACTTCTGAAAATAGAAGTCTGTTTTTTTCTAAAAATAGCCATGTCCACAAACAGCACTTCTAAAAGTATAAGTGTCTGAAAGTAGAAATATATTCGTGAAGGTAATTGGCAGCACCTTAAAAGTTAAAACCACATCTTTGGATCTCTGATACCAAGTATTGGTCAGGTGATAACAGGTTGTATCCACTTCTCATGCCCTCTAGACCAGGTTGTCTGTGTCATTTGACTTTATCAATGTTCTACCTTTGACTGAAAATGGCACTATTGTATCCAAGTAGTGATTTGAAGATTTTCTATAAGGGAATTCATAATCTGTGCACCAAGGCCATCAGCAAAACCAAAACAACAAAACTGTTTTTTTCAACATGTTTTGTTGCACTTTGGGTTCCCTGTATCGATTGTTTCTGATCAAAATTTTCAATTTCACAGCCAGTTTTGGTGGACTTTGCAGAAAGTGTTGAACTGTCAATTTAAATTTTCGTTTTGGATTTCTTTTCATCTACAGATTGTGAAATGAAAGTTGTTTAAGTGGGTACGCTTTTTAATCAATGTCAATCTAAAAAGAAATGAGATAACGATCTTCATGTAATACAGCACAAGTTACAATCAGGGACTTATGTCTCTAATGACCAATCATTATTTGAGGTATGTAATGGTTTTCAATCACTTGCACCTTATGAGTGCCTAGTGACTGTTCCAACCCCTTACACTGTTTGTGAGAAAAATGAACCGGTCAAAGTCTTTGCATTTGTTGATCACTTGGCAGGGTAACATTTCAAATTCAAAGGCATACACACTCATGGAAAAAGGCCAGAAACGAACGCTTTAAAGAATGCACATCACGTTCCATATTACTTTCAAATTGGTTACAAATTCTGGTTGTATTTCTAATTTTACAAACAAATATTTAGCAACATCATCATAAATGTAAGCACTTGCATTATGGCTTTATACCATCATAGCTGCTATGGGAGCTAATGCATTTTAACTTAATTTGCCAGCTCAATTAAGCATCCATGATATTGAAAATGCGAACAACAACATCCTGATGAAAAAAGTGCTACTAGTCCATCCAAAGGGCATAATTCCTTATTTTCAGACTCCTCTTCCTACAGATACACTTAAGTAACCCAAACTTGGACAATAAGAAGCAAGCAGACAACAATGTGCCTGTCTTATCAAAGGAGCTCTACCTTTGTAGGCTAAAAGAGTCTTTTTTTGGCATCATATGAACAACATTTTTACCATCTAAAAGAGAAATTGGAAACAATTTCCTGTTGAGAAAGGCGTAAGCAATGAAAAATATAGCATGAAAATTAAATGTAATAATGAGATGTAACATGTAATAATATCTTATGTTAGCAGGAGGTTAGGAATCTAAGATTAAATGTTAGGTATCTCAACATTAGTCACTGTTACCCACCAAAAAGTGGGTAAACTCATATGAGAAAAATGTTCTCCTTTCTACAGCCAGCCAGCCAGCAAGCCATCATTTGCTAAATACATCATTATCTGCCATATTAATCTCCTATTTGTACCAGTTAAACCCCTCTCACCATCCAGCATTCCTCTTGAAGAAAGGTGGATTACCATTCAGCAAGTACTATAACCATTTTGCAATCATGTGTTTTTACTTGACGTTTTTGGGCACTCTAACATGGATTAAGGGGTGATTTGGATGATTGTCCGATCTTGATTGTAAGCATGTTCTCTCGCTTTACCAGGGAGGGTTAATTTTTTACCCTAGTCCAGCAGGACATCCTCTGAGGCCTTATGGTTATAGGAGGGGCACTACTTGGAAGACTTGAATTGATGTAGCATGTCCATGACTTTCCCCATACTTACCATTTTCCAGCATTCCCTAGATTTCATCTCCATTCATTGGGCTTGTAGTCATTAATTCATTGAGTTTTGCTTTTCTCTTATCCTCATCCTTCAGTTTGGGCCAAAAACTATTCCTTCAAGGTTAATGCAGATGAAAGAATGATAAAACCATAAAATGGCCACAATGAAAGGAAAAAAAAAAAGTTAGAATGCAAAAGATGGCAGAGACATTAATTAGCGTTTAGTCAAAAGCCTAGCATGAACTCTACCCCCTTCATTAGCCATCACCCAATTCATGAGCACTTGATGCCCCATCACATAATAAAGGAAGCCTTGCATGTCCCAACCCTAATGAGTGAGAAACTAACTCATCATCAATGGGTAAATAAATGTTAAATCATTAAAAGCAAGCTTGGACACCTAAGCTATGCGCCTAATCAAAGCATTATCAAAAAGAAGTAAAAGGCGCACCAATGGGTGGAAAAAGCAAGCCAGGGGTAATTCATGCCTCCACGATTTCTCCCTTCTTACATCTATACAATAAGGATGATGGACCTCGATCGACTAATCCCATGACCATGGCACCATACCTCTATCGAACTCTTTCTCATGCCAATATTATCAAAAGCACCTATAGATTGAAGGGTGAAGTTGTGAACCTAGGACATGTCACCTCTCCTTCGGGAATGGAAGCACCTGATAATGTTGACTATCTATCCATCCCTAACAAAAGTAGGGAGCACATTTACGAGACTTGGTCTAGCTAGATATTTGAAGGGTGATCTCAGTTTGCAGTATTATTATGACCTTAACAGTTAAGTATGGTCCACTATAATGTGTCTATAGTTATTGTCCTTGATGATTGTTGGCTTTCACTTGATCTTGAGAGGGTTTTGCTAGGCGATTGTTCACACAATAGCAGAGGCCTTTGAGAGCACATTATATCTCTCCACTAGATAGCATGCCCAAGTTGTTTTACACTTTTAGGATAATAATGACCTTACAAATGCAGTGTTGCTCCTCCAAAGATAACGTTGGGCACCTTGATGATTCTAGTTAATGATTGACACCTCAAAGCACCTGTACGTGCTAAACCACTTAGCTCCTCTTGCTTGTTGTTGGATATTCTTGAGATTGTACCTAACAAACCCAACATGCCCCTAGGTTGGCCTTAAACTATTTGATGGGAATTGCTTGATACGAAGTCCAAATGATGATGGCCACATCCAAGATGACAAAGGAGGGCTTCTACTCACACTTAGAGCCCAAATATTGGAGAGAGATGATGCCACATCACCTATCTAGCCCTTGAGAGGATGACGTAGTGCACCCAAAGCATGGTTTTGACACAGGGAGGCATTTTGAGGCACTTCTTAAGGTCTTCCATCAACATTCTGAGTTGATTACAATGATGGGACATCTCACTAGCCCATTACATGCACTTTATTAACATTTATGGCCCAAAAAGGGCATGAGATCATGCTTATGGACGATATCAACCCAAACGTGTGGGATTTAATGGTATTATTTTGTTGTTTTGAGTTAGGGAGTTGGCTTGTAACCCCATTTCTTTTCAAACACTCAAAATCAAACTTGTCTATAGGGGTTTGTAGGTTAATTTTATTATGCAAAAGTGAGAGAGAGAGACCTCATATAAACAGAGGATCCCTCACTTGTTATTATTCATCATCACTTGATATTTCGGCCCTCTCTTCTAAGGCACGATTTAGACTTGTTTTTTTTCTACTTGTGGAGATGTGATGTTTATGAACCATTTGTTATTGGAGACTGCATTTTGTATTGGCGTTGTCCTTTTGGGATTGAAAGGTGCTCTTTTTTAAGAAAAAATTGCAAGTTTAGTGATGATTTTTTAGTATTTTGCATGTGAGTGAATTAATGCTACGGTTTATTATTGATCCATGACTAAAACCATATTATTTATTGGAAATCTTGGTTAAATTTTGCATGTTCAATATTTTCTTCCTTGAAATCCATAGAAGAACTCCTAGCATGAATCTTCTAATTAATTTCCCCCCTCACAAAAAAGATAGCTAGTGTTTCATTAAGTGGAAAATATATCCCCTCTGCTTACTCCAATCAATTCTCTTCTTCCTTTAAAATTTTCCCTAAGACTCCATCGCCCAAGTAAGATTAGGCAGTGGCAAGTTTTCTGTTGATCAAAAATCTTCAAAATCCTAAATATTCATCCTTCTTAATTCTCTCCTAGCCCTTTCTACCAACCAAAAGTCGCTGACCCTATGGGAGAAATTTTTCTCCCATCATCTCTTCAACCGGCCAGCCAACAACCCCTAATAGCCACTAGTAGCTAATGGCAATGTGTCGTTCATATTGAAGGCAACCTAAGTGGGCTCAATGGTTAAAACCTTGTGATTTCTCTTGGGAGGTCACAGGTTCAAAACCGGCGAGGGGTAGGGTTGTCTATGGCCCGTCATGACCAAGCTAGAGGGATCGACGTCTCGTTGGAGTTTGGGATCTAACCATGGTCTCTGGACGCCTCGGTCCTTGCAAAGTCATGAGTTACTGGTATATGTGGCTTGCGGACTGTTGCATATACCCGAGGAGGTTGCTTATTTCCCTATCTAAAAGAAAATGTGTCGTTCATATCTCTGCCACTTGCATCAGTCATATCTTTTCTTGCCCATCTTCCAAGAGAAAATGTTGGACAATGGTCTTCTGATCAAAAGGTGAGTTATTCATTTTGCAATCAGGCGCTCATGCTTGTTTGTATTTGGACATTTGGCATGGGTTAATGGGAAACCTGGAAGAAGAAAGGGTTTTGACCATCAGCTTGTTCCCTCACCTCAAATGGGGGGTTAATTTTCAACCCTAGTCTAGTGGGACCTCTCCTAATAACATAATGGGTATAGGAGGGGCACTACTTGGAAAAGCCCGATTGAGATAGCATAGCCTCACCTCTCCCTATTTACTTTCCATCTTACATTATAATCCCTTCTTCCACCTCCACTCTTCAGGTTCAACTATCCATGGTTTCATTGTAATTCGGCACACACTTCCCCATCCACATTCCTGAGTCAGGCCTGGAAATTTTCCTCGAGAGGTTAATGCAACTAAAAGAACAAGAAAGAGCCTAAGATGGCCACAAAATTAGCACATGGGCAAACTCCAACCATGAGCCCTACCTCACTCATATGACCATCCCCCAGTTCCGAGGCGTATGTCGCCCTATCACATTAATGAAAAGAAACCCTTGAAAGTCCCATCCTCTGATGGGAAATGAGTTACATAATCAATAAGAAGGTAATAACTATTATACATCATACAAAGCAAGCTCTGACCCTGGAGCTCAAAGCAGTAATACAAAGAAAAAATCAAGAAAAAGCAAAAGGCATAAGAGGGTAACAAAAGCCAAGATGGTGAATCATGCATCCACGATTGCTCCCTCCTCACATCTATACACTCCAAATGTGGAATTCCCCATCATGTTGATCCCAATGGCCATGGCACTTGGTCATGAAGTCATTTTCCCTCCATTCCATCATTATTCACTCACACCTATCAATTGAGGGGTGGCACAGGGAAATGCCACTTCCCCTTAGGGGCTAGAAACACCTAATAGGTCTAGTAACCACTCCTACCCAAGCAAGTAACACCATTTTGAGTTGAAAGCCCCAAATTTGGAAGGGGAACATTATTTCAAGTGTCAAATTGTCCATTTCTTACAAGCTTGGTTCACTAAGATGCAAAAATGTTTAATGTACCTAATGGTGAAGGTTGCAGCATTGGACATTATGTGTAACTGATAGGTGGTTTCACATCCACGGCCTGGGAAACTTAACTAGGGTCCAGGTCCTTTAGAGCAACATATTGGCACCCACAAGTGAGGTGTTAAGAGCCACAGGACTCCAAACAGCAGTAGAGCATCGCTTACATCCTTGGGCACCTCCAAAACTTATTGCTTTCCAACACTTTTCCCTATCCATTGATCGCTTTTATTGGATGATCCACCTAGACTAGTATGCCCATTGTCGTCTTAGAATTTATAGAGGGGAAGCATGTTGATCTAGGGCCTAGAAGAGGATGGTCTCACACATTGAGACATGGGAGGGCTAGCAACAACTTGAAAGCCCTCAACGTTGGAGCAACCATGAGACCACTTTTGTGCCACTTTCGGGTCGACAAAGGGAGATTGTGAGAGATCTAGGGGCCAAACCCTAGTTGATGATTTTAGAGGGCTTTTACACATTTCATGACACCCACAGTCCTCAATGCTAGCCCTAGAAGGGCTTATGCTAGCATGACATCAGCATATTGTCTATTTCGGCTCACACATGTGGGTTAAAATGAGTTTGTTTCATTAGCTACTAGGTCGGCTAGTGACCTAGAGTGTTACTTTCCCATTATTTTATTGTTTTGAGAGGCTTATAGGCTAAAGTAAGATTCGGACTCCTCATATAAATAGAGGAACCTTTCATTGTGTCAAATCATTAATTAACATTTGAAAATTCCGGCCTACTTGTGCATTTCAACCTCTGAACTTGTGGAGAATTCGCATCTTTCATGCATTTTGATATTTGGAGCTAAATCGTTGTGCTTTTGAGCTATATTTTGGATGAAAAGAATGGAATCTTTGCATGTTATCTTGTAAGTGGAACTAAATGTTGAATATTTATCTTTTTCATGTCTAATGTATGGAATATTATTGAATCTAGTTATTGCAATTGTGTCTTAATTTATTAAAGATTTATAGAATGTCAATCTAGATGATCTATCGCATGCATTACTCATATATAACATGTGAATGAGTATCCTTAGTGGTGAACTCTTGGTAGCTCTCCCATGAAAAAACCATCTTCCATTGCATGGGTAATTGTTGGAATTTTGTTGTTAGGGCATCAAAATTTCAGCCTCCTTTGAGACTATTTGGCTGATTTGAAGCATCATTGACTCCATACTCCCAAGGGATAAGGGACCAGTCCATTTCGTTGATGATCAAAACTCTTCTTTATCCATATTTCCTCTATCTCTAAATTCAACCCCTTTAAGACTAAGTGAGCTAACGAGGGCTTGGAGTGAATCCCTAGACAAGGTGAATTTGGGAGGTTAGAAAAACTAAACATCAAGGGGATATCGTTTGCCACAAAATTTATCCTTTTGGTGGGCATCCACTTTAATTTTATCCATAGATTCTCTTTCCCTAATTGTTTTCCCTAAGGCAAAACCCTAGGTTGGCCTTGCTTCAGCTTCATGGTCTCTTGGAAGGTTTCATGAGCTTTGACATCTAGAGCAATTTTGGGTGGATGTTTGTGGATGGACATCTAGGGTTTGCCTCTACAAACCATTTAAACACAAAATCTAGCATTTGTTGTCGTAAAACTTCCCTAAATAATGCTGACACCATCTTCCCTTAGTCAATTTTGTGCCTTAGAAACCCTAACCCTAGTTGAGGATATATCTAGTCTAGGTACATGATGCATTGCTCCTTTATCAAAAAAGGAAAACTGAGCCTTGTCCGACATAGGATATTTTACCTAACCTATTTTCAACACCTTGAGCCTCTAACTTAGAGTATCCCTATAGGTGAATACAGGGAAGCCTCCCGTGTGGTGAAATTCCACTGAAGAGCAAGAGGAGAATTGCTGAGGTGACTGGCAATATCTCCTCATTGTTGCTACAGGATCTGGCCTTTGCCTTGTGAACCCTATCACAAGGCCTGCTAGATTTGCAGCAATAGTCACTAGTTATGATATGTATCTCAACGTAAAAATACTGTTAGTAACTGACTGTACAGTTACATACAAAGGTTGGTCATAGATGCAGCCTCACATCTTCTATATAAAAAGGGATAACAGAGAATTCAAAAAACATATTTCTTACCTGAACCTCTGCACATTGCTATAGGCTACAGCTACAGCGACTTCTTATTGTGTAGTTCTGAAATAGTCAGAACTCAACTTTCAACCTCATTCACAACATGAAATATCAAAATTTGTCCTACGATCAGCTAACTGCTTTTTGAAACTGCGAATTAACAACTGTGGCAATCATGCTCTTGCAATTCGTTGAATTTTGTATCAACAAAACCACCTTGTACAGCTCATTTTCACAAGCCATCTGTGGATACACAGAACTATCTTAGTGTATAGTTTCTTGCTTCTGTGAAAATATATTAGTTTGTGTATTTCCCAATTTTTTAAAAGAACTATTACTACTGACCAAAATTCACTACTCTTCCAACATAATCAACAAGAAAATCCATCACTTCACATAAAGCTAAGGGGCAATAGTGACTCATATCTCAGGGCTACGGTGTTAAAACTTCAACTTATCATACATCTTTTGTAGCATTCTAGCAAACAATATCTTTTAAGTCAAACTGACAAATGATCCATCCATCCTTTGTATCTAGAAAAAGATGTTATTAACAGCTCAAATATTGCTATAATCTGCGTACCTTAAGTGATGGAGGCTTCAACTGTGACTTCAAATCCCGAACAGCTGTCTGTGATCCAATTCAACATCACAATTAGAACATCTATACTAGAATAGCAGCATAAATCAAAGCACTGAAAATCATTTAAAGAGAATGAAAAATAAATTCGTGCATATAATTTCGCCAGTTAGAGCTTCAAATTATACTTCTCAAAAATAGGCAACACCATTACTAGTAGTAGATAAGAAACAAAGAATGCAAACGTGGCATTATGAAATCACAGACTATGAAACTAAATAATCCAATAACAAACTATCCCCATGTGGATTTAGAAATTCACACTTGCCACCCAAGTAGAATGAACTTGAAAACTATAAATATTGAAAACCTCTGAGACTAATATTGAAGAGAAAGTATCCCCAAATGCTACAGGTCACCATCATGCAGAAGGGTCCAATTCAGCAGTTCGCAGCAATTCACTAAGAGTAGAGACATATGTGGCAATCAAAATTTGAGAGAAAACAGAAAAGAGAATTGCAGAGAAACAATCTGTAAGTTTTAAGAGGATTCTAATACCCTGAAAAAAAACATAAATGAAAAAAATCTGGAAAAACATAAATGAACATACATTTCATATGCAAACCTCAAAAAATTAACTGCATATATCAGTGGGGAAATCAAGAAAAGATGACAAATGTAAGCAAGGAACTACATTCTGATGATGACCATTCTGATAATATATGAAGCCATCATTTAATTTCTTGCATGGACAAACATCTTTCTGAATGACATGCATGGATGTTGGAACAAAGTCTTATACTCCACTTCAACTTTAGAAACACAGAGCTTCTAAAAACCCTCTATAGTGTAAGAATGAAGCATATACTCCAGGACGAAGTGTTGATGAGTGTTAATGAACATGGGATTATTTTCTAAGCTTAATGTGCACATGCCACCTTCTTCATCTACAGTTGTAGTTAACTGGAGGCCACTCATCATATCATAGACCCCTCTTTAACTCCAGAAGCAGTTACTCCCTCCACTTTTATACTAGCAATATTTTTGGTGGTGAATTATATCACACATGTTTATCATCATATAGCTTTCATATTAGAAAAAGCCAAAATGTCATCAATAAAGATAATCATGTTCACTAGAGAGGCCCTGGCTTTGAGCTCCCTGCTATAAAGTTTTACATGACATAGCCACATAACATGACATGTACAACAAGTACATCATATGGTACATTTTACAAGACCTCACACCTAAGCAAGATATTACCATGCTATTTACATAGCAATTTTTGGTGGATTATATCACACTTGTGTCATCCTATAGCTTTAACGTTAGAAAAAGGCAAAATGTCATCAATAAAGCTAATTATTTTCATTAGTGAAGCCCTGGGTTTGAGCTCCTTGCTATCATTTTTGCAACCCATAGCCACATAACATGATATGTACAACAAGTACAGCATATGGTACCTTCTACAAGACTTCACACCTAAGCAAAATATTAACATGCTATTTACACTATGGTCCATGTACAGAATAGGAGCTTCAAGCTGGGTACTTCATCCACAGTTACATAGGGAGGAAGGTCGAGAGTGCCCTTTGTTAGAGAATTAGAAAGGTAGAAAGATCCTCTTGTTCTTGATTATTTACTTGTGATCTTCTTTAGTTCTTATTATGTTCTTCTTATCTTTCTTCTTATTAGTTCATCAAGCAAATATCAAAGCAAATACACATAGATCAAGGACACTAGATGTAGACCAACAGCCAAGGAAAAACCCCACTCTAGGGGAAAATCCAATCAGTAATTCTTCCTTCAATAATGACTCTTGAGACTCTAGACCTTGACCCGGACTTCCTCCACACAAAGTCAGCCTTCCTTGTGATCCTTCCTGAATCTGGCAGCCGCAGCAGCACTATGATATAGTTTCTTTGACCTGGAACATCGACCTTGCTTCTTGAGACTTTGATCTTGAGATAGAGACTTCGATCTAGCTTCAAAGACTTCGATTTAGGTCCAATACGACTTCTCCACGCAGCAGCATTCAACAAAACAAACTTCGACTTCCTCTTCTCTTGGCAGCAGCACCTCGGTAGCACCTGATGCAGCAATTGCTGCAGTAAAACTTAGAGAACTTCGATTTCCCAAACTATAGCTCGAAATGCAGAGAGTGATGCCAAAATTTCGATTTTCTTCAACTCTACAAGTGTACCCAAAAACGAATCCAGAAAGTCCTTCTTCACTTCGCAAATTTCTCTTGTTGCGACTTCCAAATCGAATTTTTGTGTTGCAGTGAGATGGTTCCAAGTGAGTTTGATTCCACTGTATATATATGCTTGAGATGAGCTCGAATTCCTGGGCTTGAGGGCGACTTGATCAACTTAAAGCCGACTTGATGTGGAGGCTTCATAAATCATATTTTACTCAATACTTGACCTAATTGCATGATTCAAAAGCCCAATATGGATCAATTTAAATATGCAATAATACTATAGACTCAGAATAAAACCTAGAATTCCACAATAGGGACTTTGACCTAAAATAAATATGACCCAAGCATGAAACCCGTACTTTAATAAGTCATTTAATAATAATATAAATTTACTTTCTTTATTTTTTTGACAAGTACAATAAGTATTGACTCAAGTACACTTTATGAAAACTGAACCTACTTACATTCTTCAACACTCCCTCTTAACTAGGGAGGTATTCATAACTCAATAGTACAAGGTAGATTTCACCTATATGAACTATGAAGAATCTTTAGACACTTAAATGTCATGGACTAGATTTCTGACCATAGAACTCTATCCATTGGTCACTCAACAGTTTAGGCACTGCAATGCCATGGACTAGATTCTTGGCCAAGGCCATCTATCCAAGTGGGACTAAGATGGACTAAAGCTTTCAACCTCTATAGGTACCATTAGGCTTACTTGCTAACCATCAACCCAGGGAACTAGGTGCACATCCACCCGATGCCACCCTCCCAACCAAACATCAACACAAAGTGTCGGCTCGATGTCTCTCCAGGCAATGCTTCACTCACAAAGCCTCAACACACCTTGATCCAACAAATCAAGAACAACCAATCTCCCAATCAAACTGATTGGTAACCAGCATGCTATCAAAATCTTCGAGAGATTCACGTGTACAAACACAACCCCAATCAGCAATACATATTCAAGTATATAATCAAAGCAAACCTATAGGGCTTCGATGTTGCTCTTCAGCTAATTTCGGTAGGACTATCAGTTGAATTTTCGAAAGAAGATTCCTCATACATTTTCCTTTCCTACTTTTCATGTAGCAACATATTATTCAATCTGATCCTGCTTTCCTTCTTATAGCAGTACCAAAGCATTCTCCAATCATAACTATGATTCTTACTCATGGTCTTCACTAAGACTTATGGTTGTTAATCATGGTCTAGTGCATGACACATGAAGTAGAGAACCATAATCACTTCTTTTTTTCTTATATCCAGGCTCCCTCTTAATCTAGGGAGATCAACTTCTTCTTTAGGTGTTGGAGAATCTTTCATGTCTTCCATCATTCTCATCATACTTATCAGCATCTCAACTTCATGATGTACCTACACAACTTTAAATAGCAAGTACGACCAAAACTATAGAAGCATAAAGTTAGCCATAAAAGAATTACGGAAGCATTTTCAATTTTATACATATCAGATACCCAAACAAGAGACATATACTCTTCAACATTTTTACTCGGGACTTTTATCATAAACCCTAGACTACTTCACAATGTCTTTCATTCTATCTAGTGTTTCAATGTTTCTTTCAAAGGTATAATGTACCTTGCTACAACATTTAGTAAGCCCTAGAACCAATATAGATTTACAAGATATCTAACAACCTTTAGAATTCACATCTTAGACTTTCCACTAGGGATTCATGCAATCCTAGATTTCATACAAAAGAGTCAATCAAGATTGATTACAGCTCAAACATTGTCTTTCACTAGAGTTAGTTGCATACCCTAGATTTCAAATCAATCATCAAAACATATCATGAAGAGCTTCTACTAGGGTTTAATGTAAACCCTAGAATTCAGTAAACACATCGTGAGTAACTTCTACTAGGGTTCGATTTAAACCCTAGATTTTCCATTTATAAATTCTCAGCATACATTATATAGATTCAAATGAACATACATACTAGAGAATTTATTCATTACTAGGATTTATTTATAGACCCTAGATCTTTCAAACTTTGACTAAGGTTTGTTTCCAAACCCTAGATTCTTAGGACTATTATAAAATAGGTCAACACACATATCTAGGAGATCACCATTATAAGCACATCATATTTAGTCAATATTAATACATTAGACATATATATTGTCCTAGACTAGGCTAGAGATTTAATCAAAAGAACATATACCTAGAGTTTCATTCCTAGGACTTTTCATAACAAAGATATTACCTCTTAACCAAAACCTAGGGTTTCGGTTCATTGTCAAAGCAAACCCTTATTATATCAAACTTCAGAGGTTCGGGATTTCAAACAACATCATTTTAACTCAAGCAAGTCTAGAGCCTCCATGATCATATCAAAATCCCAAACTCGACAAAATCAAATAGCAACTTCTTCATAAATATCCCTAAATAGGTTTAGGGTTTCACACATTATCAACATACCCTTAGGTTATGGTTTTCTAGAGAACCTCCTTAAATTTCTATTTATATAAGCAATAAGAGGTGTATAAGGTGGGTAGATTCATTAGGTGATGAATCATCCCAAACAAGAATCCTTTTGGGATTCAGTAGAGCAAGACATAGCAACAGTTAGTAACATAAAGATGGATATTTCAAAGAGAGTAACAAGACTTCATATTTTAATACATACCTTTAATTCTTTGACAAAACTTTGACTTGTGTGCCCTTCTTATTTGATCATTGAAGCCTTCTTCATGATTATCGAACAACCAGCAGATTGATTCCTAAACAAGGAATAGAGGCAAACAAGTGATTAGTATATAATATAATCAAAATCTTAAATAAGTATATGAATACAAATAGAGGGAATGAGATACTTATCTTGAGGAGTGGTTGTGGGCTCCCTCCCAAGCTTGAGGGAAAACTTAAAACTTATAAAACAAGGAAATATATTTCCAAGAAGATGTTAAGCCTATACTACATAAAATATACAAATGAAATATAAGAGAGAAGGGGCTTAGTAGTGTAAGTCCCTTAAATCTTCTTTGGGCTTTGCTTTCTTGGGGGATGATGTTTCTTCAGCCATGTTAGCATGATCTTTGTCTATTTTCTTGCTCCTAGGGTTGTCAGGGCAATCACTCCTATAGTGTCCCATCTTGTGACAATGATAACACTCAATTTTGGACAGATCAACCTTCTTCTTGAATCTTCCTTTATGATGAGCAACATAAGCACTTGAAACTTCTTCATTGTTGGTTACCATGGAGACTCTTAATTCTTCTTGATTGCATGTTGTCCATAGCTCCTTAAAGGTGGGTGTTTCTTTCCAGTTGTTGAGAGTTGAAGCAAAGGAACCCCAAGAAGGTGGTACTGACCTCCACATTCAGATCAATTCATGAATGGTCTTCTCTATGTTGGAAATTGTGATGAGCAACATATGCACTTGAAACTTCTTCATTGTTGGTTACCATGGAGACTCTTAATTCTTCTTGACTACATGTTGTCTATAGCTCCTCAAAGGTGGGTGTTTCTTTCCAATTGTTGAGAGTTGAAGCAAAGGAACCCCAAGAAGATGGTAGTGACCTCCACATTCAAATCAATTCATGAATGGTCTTCTCTATGTTGGAAATTGTAACTAGGTTCGGTATTTATAATGACCTTTTTTAAACATGACATTGTATATTTTGTATAAAGAAAGAAAAAGAAGGAAAAAGAATTTTATTTTATTCAAAGCATGGGTTACATGCTCAAGTCTAGGTCAAAAGCATGTTCTTCATGCTTATAGGTCTTTCAAGGTCTCTCTAGGACAAAGAAGAAATTGTCTCATGTATTATAGTCCCATTTGGACTCATTGTAACAAAGAAAAATATTTATTTTGAGTCAAGCTGAAGTTGGCCCAGTCAAGCTTAAGTCGCCCTAAAGGAGGGCTTTTTGACCCCTCAAGAAGGCTATAAATAGAAAGAGCTTGACTCATTTGAAGCACCATCTAATCTCAAGTTTTATCTGCAATAGCGAAGGAGAAAAAGCAAGGAAGACGAATAAAAGAAGAAGTCGTCGAAGTCTCTTGAGGATCATCTTTTTTCTCTCCACACGTGTGAAGCTGCTAGGGTTTCTATGAAGCTGCGAAGTTGCAGGAGGTCGAAATTGTGAAAATTTCTAAAAGTTACTTTATGCAGAAATCTATTGTTAGATCTGGTTATGCTTCTCCTACTTAAATAAGTTATTAATGTTGAATATTCAAATTAACATCGAAGCAAACACATAACAGACTTTCACTGATTCAGATATAGAAAAAGTACATGCACACATAGACAAAGTGACATACAAGATTTTATGGACAACAGTCCCCGGAGAAACCCAATGCGGGAAAACCTGTCTTCTGGCAGCTGGAGGGTTTGTATTATTAATTAGTTTTCTTAATACAGCAAATCTAGGCACCACACTGGTTAACCCGACAAAGAAAAATATAGATCTGCAGCTAACCTGCTATTATGGAGCCAAAACGTTCACTGATCGACACCCTCAAACGGGATTTACAAGACTCGGCCAGATCTTGGCCCTAGAAACCCCACTGCTGCCCCTGAAGCCCCTACGTCAGCCTAGACAGCCTCTGTGTGCCTCTGTGCTGGCCTAGAGAGGCCTGCGTAACCCCAGAATGGGTGACGCAAACCCTACATTGCCCCTGAATGCCTCTGCGTAACCCAGATGGATCCCATGTTGCCCAGCATTGCCCCAGAAGGGACTGCGTAGCACCTGCGTAGTTGAAGTTGCCTCTACGCTACGTAGTTGTTGCCCTCTCTGTTGCTACTGCCTTTGCTTCTCTACGTTGCCTCTGGAAGCTACTCTCTGTCTCTTGCTGATTCTAGGCACTGGGATCAGATCATCCCCTTTGCCTAAACTACCCCTCTCTCCAGCTGAAACACTTCTAGAAATTCTTAGCAAACCACACCCTAGAATTCTAGCTTAGTTTCACTACTATGCCTCTGTGTGTGTGTGTTCTCCAACTAACCCCAAGTCTTTCCTTTATACTTTCTCGTTGGAAAACCAATGACCATGATCAGATCTTGAATCAATGGCTAAGATTAAAAGAAAGCTTGATCCGTGTGACTTAAGTCAATTTCATCACATGTTTAATTTAATTAACTTTAATCTTTTAATTTTCCTAAGTTAGACTTAGGGTCCTTAATTAAAAGGATTAATTAATTAAATATCTCCCAAACTGGATGGAATTTCCCAAATCCTTTTCTGGGTCTTGGAGATCAGGTGTACTCTAGTCCCCCCACCAAGTTTTAGGGCCTAGAGCACATCCGATGTTACCCCAATACACAAAATCTCAACAGAAATTGCAGGGCCAAAATTCTGAAGAGAAGTTGCAGGGCTGAAATTCTAGATACAAAGCTGCAAGGTCGAAGTTTTGAAGTTGCCTTGAAGAAGATCTTGCTGGTGAGCTGACTTAGTGCATGGGAGGATTCTGAGCTTTGGTCATTGGATCTTGGAAGTCTCATTGTAAGAAGTTATATAAGAAGAGAAGCACTATTTTTGGGTTTTCCCCTTCGAGGGGTTTTGCCTTGGCTTGGAGCCTATATCTTGCGTACTTTGTCTCTTTGTGATCTTCATTGTTTTGATAATTGTTTGATGAACAAGAAATAATAAGTAATAAAAGACCAGCTAATATCACAAGTAATTATCAAATTAAGGAAAATCGTCTATAATCTACAAGACTCTTGATTTTCCAACATGGTTTCAGAGCTAAGGTGCAAGAAGCAGACTAAAGATCACATCCTAGTTGGCACTACTGCAAGGGTTATGAAAAAGGGTTTCAAGTTTCATGGGAATCTCACTATATCGATCACAGGTTTCATATTAAAGATCATCTCCAAGCTAGCAAAAAAAGTGATGGATGGAATTTTATTTTTCGTTTTGTCTGGAACTTTCAAGGACGAGAATGTATGGGTTATTGACAGTGGTGCTTCCAGACATATGATAGGAGAGTGCAGTCAACTCCAGATTTTGTCAAAAGGAACCTCCTCTCATTCGATTGAACTTGGAGACAAGAAGAGCTATCCAATGAAACGGATTGGATCTACTTCGTTTGAGCTCAAGTCCGATGGAAGTATTCACCTCAACAACATTGCATATGTTCCAATTTTGAAGAAAAACTTACTTTCTATTTCTTGTCTAGAGGATAAGGGTGATAGAATTGCTTTTGTTGATGGCAAGCTTTTGGTTTGGGGTAAGGACTCTAGTATTAATCATGCTAGGATAATTGGGATTCGAGAGGGGACATTATGTAGACTCTAGAGTCTATACACCTCTCTCTCAAGCCCTAATTCACTTAGATGTGAGCCCTTCCAAACTATGGCATAGAAGGTATAGACACCTTCATTACAGGATTTTGCCATCTCAAAATCAAATGTTCAATGGCATCCCCGAATTGAAGGAAGAACATGAAGGGACCTGTAAGGGTCGTGCTCTAGGCGAGAATGTGAAAAAACCATTTGCAAGAAGTGATACGAGATCTAAGGAAGTTTTAGATCTCATACACTCGGATGTATGTCGCCCTATGGTAGTAAAATATTTTGGTGGGCATCAATATTGTGTGACCTTCATTGATGATTTCTCAAGGAAAACATGGTTATATCTCCTCAAGAACAAAGATGAGGTATTCGAGAAGTTTCAAGAATTCAAAAATAAAGTTGAGAACCTAACAAAAAGAAAGATCAAAACTCTGAAGACCAACAATGGTGAACTTATAGTGTTTTGCAAGGAAGTAGGGATTAAGGGGGAGCTAATTGTTCCTTGTAATCCTAAACAGAATGGCGTGGATGAAAGGAAGAATAGAATGATTGAAGAATGTGTCAGAGCCATGCTACATGATCAAGATCTCCCTCAATTCTTATGGGGAGAAGCATGCTTAATAGTTGCCTACTTGCAGAACCGAAGTTCTCACAAGATTCTCAACAACATGACACCGGAAGAAGCATTTACAAGAAAGAAGTCGAGTGTGGATCATCTTCGAATATTTGGATGTCCTATTTATATGCATATACCAAAGGATAAAAGGAAGAAGTTGGATCCTACCAGTATAGTGCTTCATCTAAAGCATACAGAATCTACAATAAAGAGGATCGTCATATTGAAGAAAGTCGAGATGTCATCTTTGACAAAAATGTAGCTTACAAGAAATCAAAAGATGTTCCAGTTGATTTTGATCAAGAAGAGGTACCCATTTTTTAGGATATCTCTAGGGACAACAATGGTCAAGATTCTACATCAAATCAAGAAGATGTTGAAGGATCTAGTGAGCCTATTCAGCAAGTTGTTCCTCAAATTTGTAAGAGCCCTGCTTGGTTAAGGACAACTCTACAAGAAGCAGAAGGACATACAATAAAAGGAACAGTCAGAGAAAGTAAAATACCTTAAGGTATTTTGGATATGCAGCATATATGACGAAACTCATTTAAGTTGAATCTTCCTCCTATGAAGATAAAGCTAAACATCAAGAGTGGAGGAATGCAATGCGGGAAGATTACCAATCAATTATGAAGAATGATGTCTTGGAAATTGTTCCTAGACTGAGTGACAAATCGATATTCACTTCAAAATGGATATATAAAATAAAACATGTTGTTGATGGGAGCACTAATAAATACAAGGCAAGGTTTGTAGCAAGGGGCTTCTCACAAAAAGAAGGTATTGATTACGAAGAAACTTTTGCCCCTACAACTAGATATACTACAATCATATATCTTATCTCTTTGGTTGCTACTATGGGATCGAACATCCATCAAATGGATGTCAAGACAGCTTTTCTAAATGGGATTATCGATGAAGAGGTTTACATTGAGCAGCCTCAAGGATTTGAAATAAATCAGAAGGAGACTCATGTATGCAGACTGAAGAAAGCTCTATATGACTTATAAAGCAAGCACCTAGAGCTTGGTATGCAAGAATGGATGCATACCTATTGAGACTTGGTTTTGTCATGAGTTGTGCAGATCCTAACCTCTATATCAATGTGGTCCAAGATGAACCAGTCATTATACTATTGTATGTGGATGATCTACTTGTTATAGGTGTAGAGCATCGAATTAAGGAATGCAAGAAGCAGTTAGCAGTCGAATTTGATATGAAGGCTCTAGGGATTATGCATTACTACTTGGGACTAGAATTTTGGCAGAATCCAGGTGAAATATATCTTGGTCAAGGAAAATATGTGATCAAGATTCTACAGAAATTTGGCATGATGGATAGCAAGCCTATGACGACTCTTATGATTACCAATTTGAAGAAGTTAAGAAGTTCAAATTCTAGTCCAGTGGATCCTACATGCTACAAACAATTGAGTGGGTCCTTGATATATCTGGAAAATACTAGATCTAATATTTGTTTTGCGGTAAATGTCCTAAGTCAATTTTAGATGGAGCGAAAACATGATCATTAGATTGCAGCCAAACATATACTAAAATATTTGTGTGGAACCCTACATCATTGCCTATGGTATAATAGTAATGAGATTCAACTCATGGGATATATAGATTCCGATTTGGGTGGCAGTGAGACAGATGGAAGAAACACAACAGGTGGACGCCTCAATCTTCCATGGTCTCATGGATGAGCAGAAAATTGGATATAGTTGCTTTGAGTAGTGTTGAAGCCAAGTATGTTGTTGCAAGTGAAGTCTGTCGAGAAGTAGTTTGGCTCAGAAAGAATTATCAAATTTATTTGAAGGATGGTTTAGCCATACATGTATACAATGTGACAATGAAAGTTGCATAAGATTGACAGAAGTCTAGGTGTTTCATGCTAGGACAAAGCATATAAAAATTAGTACCACTACATCAGAAGCTTGATACGAGATGGAGTCATGGAGCTGCATTATTTACCTATAGATGAACATGTAGCAGATATTTTGACTAAAGATTTACCAAACAATAAGTTTGAGCGTTTGTGAGACAAGCTTGGTTTGGTAGACATTTCTTCCCTAATTGAGAGGGAATGATGTTGGATAGTTCTTCTCTTTATGTGCCATGCACTAGACCAAGACTAACAGTCGTAAGTCTTAGTGAAGTCCATAAGGAAAGAATGTAATCCGGAGGATTGGATAAGCATCTGAGATGGGAACTTCTTATGGATTAAAGGATCCAAGAAAGAAGTTGTATATTGATGCTCTTTAAGGATGAGGTAGGGGATCCAAGATAAGAGTAGTCAAAGAGGACCGATATTCTTTGAGGATTCAGGATTAGAAATCCAAGAAAAGAATAGTCCTAAAAGAACATACTTGGTGAACATTTGGATGGGGTATGTGCCTTAGAGGTAGTGTGGAAGCTCACAAGTGTTGGAAAGTGTAACTAGGTTCAGTGTTCATATTGACTATGTAATTATGTATTTATGTAATGAAGAAGACAAAGATAATAAAATGTATTTTTGTTATGCTTGCTTCATGGGTTTCGTGAGCATGGTTTTTATTATAGGTCAAAAGACTTCTTCTTGATGTCTTTTAGGGATATGTCGTCTTATCATAAATGAACTACTTAAGAGTCATGTATATGAAGGGTCTAGTCAAAGAAGTATGCTCAAGACCTTATCATATAAGCCTTGAAGACATGGCTCAGAATGTGGTGCAAGATCAGCGTTGAAGTGCCTCCTCAAGTTGGCCTATGTACAGTGAACAAGTCAGCTTTCATACCCTTGCTCAAGTCGGCCTTCGCGCAGATTGATAGATCGGCCTGAATCTCAGAAAGAAGTATACTATATAAAGGATGGTATGTGGTTCATTTGAAGAGATAACTTCAGATAAGTCTAACGTAGAAATGTGAGGTAAAAGTTTGAGATCTACGGTCATACATATCAACAAGAAGTGCGATGGAAGGATTGTGTTTTAGCATGAAGAAGGGACTATGGTAAGTGCGGATATAGGACTGCGTTCAAACATGAAGAAGGAATGTGTTAGTGTGCGGGTATAGGACTATGTTTAAGCATGAAGAAGCACTGTGTTAATGTGCGAAATTAACACAGGGTTTAGTGTGAAGAAAGTATTGTATAAAAGAGAAAGAACAGGACTATATAAAAGAGCGAGAATGAGACTATGCTAAGTACAAGAACAGGATTGTGTAAGGGCATCACTATAGTATATTATGGATTGCTCATCGAAAGGAAAGTATGTACAATCAGTAAGGTTAAGTGAAGACACAAGGTAAGATAGTATATGACACAGTGTTAATATCACAAGCAAGGATATCATACAGCCAACGAAGGAAGAATACAAGTAGAGATCGAGCTATCTAGTCTTGGTGCAGAAAAGTGCAGAACGGTGCACGACGGAGCAGGAAAGAAGGATCAGCTCAAGGAGTCAATGAGGAAGCAGTGACAAGGTCTTGGAGGCATACAAAGGTCAAGGGTTTGTGTCATGGTCATGGTACTTGTCATATGAAAGTCTATAAGAAGAATTTCTTGTGGATTTTCCTCTCCAAGAGGGAGAGGTTTTGGCCTTGGCTCGAGGAGCCTAAATTTGTGTCTCTTGCGTTTTTGTAATTGACTTGATGAAAGACATAATAAGCTAAGAAGAGAATACATAAGTAATAGAAGTAAGCTCACAAGTAATTATCAAGAAGAGAATTTGAATTAAACCTAGCCCTACCTAATTCTCAACATGGTATCAGAGCTAAGGTGCTAAAGACAAGGGTTGCTTAGCAAGGAGACACTCAAAGAAGCAAGAATCAAAGTCAAGGTCAAAGTTTGCGTTGAAAAGTCAAATCAATTTGCAAGCAAGATTCTCAAGCCATTTCAAGAAGACCTTCAATCTCATTCAAAGGATCCACTCATCAACGAGATAATCTTTGTCATCAAAGATTTATGACATTGAAAACATTGTTGGAAGACACGTCATCAAGCACCATCCAACTTTATCCAATACCTTTGAAGACATCTACATTGGTGAATTCAATCTAAGAGGGAATTCATAACTTCATCTTCATCATCATCAAGGAAGCTGCTAGAAGGAGGAAGTCACTCTATTCAAGTATCTATGACCTCATCTAAATCTGTCAAAATGACTTATTGCAAAGAGAGCAACAAATTGGTTGGGTCATCAAACTTTAGTGCATGGAAGAAGAGGACAGATTTGAATCTAATCGAAAACGAAGTTATGGGCGACGTCGAAGGATCTACAATTCAACCCTCAAAAGAAGATGCTCCGGCTCATGCCAAATACATGGAAGGAGAAATCAGAGCCCAGAGGATTCTCATAGAATCCATTAAGGACTCATTCATACCCTATGTATCAAAACTAGACACTACAAAAGAAATATATGAGAAATTGGTGGAGCTATTCTCTATGAGTACTGCAGGAGAAGCAATCTCTCTTAGACAAGAACTATACAAAATGAAATTGTCAAGACAAGAAGGAATCACTTCATATTTTATGAGGATTTCTAAAATTAGAGACCAACTGCAGAAATTGGGAGAAGTAATAGTGAGACAACTACAATGGTACTAAATTCTCTACCAAAAGAATGGGGAAACTTCACTTCAAGCTTATTATATGGGAAGAAAGAAGCAACACTATTACAGGATCTATGGTCTCTATGTAAAATAGAGGAAACAAGATTGAAAGCCAAAGTTGATAGAGGATCAAGTGAAGGGAATCGAGCCTTTGCAGCCATGTCCAAGAAGAAAGGAAGATTCAGAATATTTGGTCCTCGGAATAAAAGAAAAAATATGGACAAAGTACGATGCTTTGGATGTAATGGACTTGGGCAGGATAAAAGGGATTGTCCTAAATTTGGGAAGGACAAGAGGAAAAAGGAAGGAGCCCATGTCACAGATGAAATGGAAGAACTTGATGCAAATAAATCTAAGAAAGAAGAGAAAGATCTCTATTATGATTGAGATCATCTTTCTCTTTAAGTGAATTTTGTTGGTTGTAAAATAGTATGATAGGAAGCAGTGTATATTAATAGCATCATGATAGAAGCATGGAAAGAGCACTTGAAGAAGTAGCTCTTGAGAACCTCACCGATAACAACATTGATGGAAGATAGTCATCCAGATCAAAGGTCATCATTCAATAATCAATATGGAAACAGGCGCTAGCATTTTTCTAATGGAGTTGTCTCAGGATTCGCTGACTAGAAGGAAAGCAAAAGGTTTCATCGGGAATTCTATCTTGTAGAATTCGGGGATTAGAACATGATGACATATTGATGAAGTAGGTCAAGGGAATGAAGTTCTTCATTCTAGTAAAATTGTTGCAGGATGACTCAAAAGGAAAAGGATGAGGTACATATATCTATACGCTGACACTGGATGTTATGAAGTCATGTCATATGGTTGCAGGTGATGGACTTCATCTTTAGAAGTATGATCAAAGGAAGGAATATCTCTTTTGGTGCACAAGTTGCCACTAACAGATGAAATCAAATATGTTCTCATATGGAATATGAGGTGGTTGTATGCAAACAAGGAACTAGATACAGGAAGTTCCTGGGAATGAAGTTATGTGGAAAAAGAAAGGTAGAGATCACGAAGGGCAACCATGTCAAGAGGCAGTTATCATCCGAAGCCAAGAAGATATGACCAGGAGATCTCCTAAGAAGATATGTGGACTCTGATAGAAGTATGGTAAACAAGAAGACCCTTGACAATACATATCTTTAGGAGATGTGTCAATCTGAATAAAGGATGTCGATGCCTACAGAAAGATGTCATGGTGAAAGATCATCACTGACGTAACTTTTGATTTAAAAGTTCTTATGTATATGTTTATCTGGATAAGTTTATGCAGGGTTGCCAATCATGTGGAAGGATGTAAGATCCTTGGGAGATGGTTCGAAGGAAAGCAACATGGCATACAGGTTGACCAGATGAGAAAGACTGATGAATCACTTTCTGGTGGATGACATGACTCATGGATGAAAGTGATAGATGATCTATGCCCTATGAAGCCAAAAGTTGAACCTTCCTCAATATCGAAATCCATGACATCGAGGGGATGAATTCTTCATGAGCAGCTGGGTGTCTCACCATTGTTGCTACAGGTCCCTGGTTGAGAGGGAGCCTGGTGGTAAGTTTCTTGCTTAGAAGAAACTTGAAATATGTCCTTCCTGAGTTAAGAGGGAGTGACGTATATGATTCTTTAATACATGTGTCATGCACTAGACCAGGACTAACAGTTGTAGGTCTTAGTGAAGGTCGTGTAGAGAGAATGGATAGACACATCATTCTGGTCTTCACCTGGAAGAAAGAATGGAGGATTAGGCAATCATCTGGCATCCCATACTCTTTGAGAATGAGATAGGGCATTCAAGATAAGAGTAGTTAGGGACCGATATTCTTTGAGGGGTTGGCTACCCAAGAGAAGAATAGTCCAAGAAGGTCATACTCTGTGAACACCCGGGTGCAGTATGTACCTTAAAGAAACAATGACTATGGTGTTTTTAAGTCGTGTCTCATCGGCATTGTAGCCCATTGTCTCGTTGAGAGATGGGGCTATTAGTCAAAGCCTTGCACTAGGACAATGTTAGGTGTTATGATGCTATACAGATGCGATTACCAATCCGATTCTTCTTATGAGATTCTTCAAATTGAAAGTGACCATGTACCATTATGAATGCCTCCCTAGTTAAGAGGGAGTGTTGGAAAGTGTAACTAGGTTAGGTCTTCATATTGACTATGTAATTATGTATTTATGTAATGAAGACAAAGATAATAAAATGCTTTTTTGTTATGCTTGCTTCATGGGTTTCATGAGAAGGTTTTTATTATAGGTCAAAAGACCTCTTCTTGATGTCTTTTAGGGATTTGTCATCTTGTCATAAATGTACTAACTAAGAGTCATGTATAAGAAGAGTCTAGTCAAAGAAGTATGCTCAAGACCTTGTCATATAAGCCTTGAAGACATGGCTCAGAATGTGGTTCAAGATCAGCGTTGAAGTGCCTCCTCAACTCGGCCTGTGTACAGTGAACAAGTCGGCTTCCATACCCCTGCTCAAGTTGGCCTTCACACAGATTGATAGGTCAGCCTATATCTCAAAAATAAGTATACTATATAGAGGATGGTCTGCAGTTCATTTGAAAAGGTAACTTCGAATAAGTCTGAGGCAGAAATGCGAGGTAAAAGTCTGAGACCTACAATCATACATATCAGCAAGAAGTGCGAAGCAAGGACTGCGTTCTAGCATGAAGAAGGGACTATGGTAAGTGTGGATATAGGACTATGTTCAAACGTGAAGAAGGATTGTGTTACTGTGCAGGTATAGGATTGTGTTTAAGCATGAAGAAGGACTGTGTTAGTGTGAAAAATTAACACAGGGTTTAGTGCGAAGAAAGGACTGTATAAAAGACCAAGAACAAGATTGTATAAAAGAGCGAGAACAGGACTATGTTAAGAACAGGAACAAGATTCTGTAAGGGCATCACTATATTATAGTGTGGACTGCACATCGAAAGGAAAGTATGTACAATCAGTAAGGTTAAGTGAAGACACAAGGTAAGATAGTATATGACATGATGCTAATATCACAAGCAAGGATATCATAAAGCCAAAAAAGGAAGAATACAAGTAGAGACCGAGCTCTCTAGTCTTGGTGAAAAAAAGTGCAGGACAGTGCAGGAAAGAAGGATCAGCTCAAGAAGTCAATGACGAAGCAGTGACAAGGTCTTGGAGGCATAAAAGGGTCAAGGGCCTGTGTCATGGTCATGGTACTTGTTAGCTAAAAGTCTACAACAAGAATTTCTTGTGGGTTTTCCTCTCCAAGAGGGAGGTTTTGGCCCTGGCTCGAAGAGCCTAAATTTGTGTCTCTTGCGTTTTGGTAATTGACTTGATGAAAGACATAATAAGCTAAGAAGAGAATACATAAGTAATAGAAGTAAGCTCACAAGTAATTATCAAGAAGAGAATTTGAATTAAACCTAGCCCTACCTAATTCTCAACAGTAAGGCCTCTCAGCATAATGCTCTCAAATGAAGTTGAGCTTGTCAAGTTAAGGCCTTCAATGATAGTGTTGGTTATGATATAGATGCTTGACAGATGGCTTATCAATCCAACTCTTCTTATGAGAATTCTTCAAGATTGAGATTCCTTGTACTTCATGATGGGCTTATGAATACCTCCAAAGTTAAGGAGGAGTGTTGGAAATTGTAACTAGGTTCGGTATTCATAATGAACTTTTGTAAACATGACATTATATATTTTGTATAAAGGGAGAAAAAGAACTTTATTTTATTCAAAGCATGGGTTTCATGCTCAAGTCTATGTCAAAAGCGTGTTCTTCATGCTTATAGACCTTTCTAGGTCTTTCTACGACAAAGAAGAATTTGTGTCATGTATTATAGTCCCATTTGGACTCTTTCTAACAAAGAAGAATAATTATTTTGAGTCAAGAAAAGCCATTTTATTCTCCAAGACCATGTCAGCCTAATCAAGATGAAGTTGACCTAAAGGAGCGTTATTCAACCCCTCATGAAGGCTATAAATAGGAGCTCGACCCATTTGAAGCACCATCTAATCTCAAGTTTGGCCTGCAATAGCGAAGGAGGAGAAAGAGCAAGGAGGACGAAGAAAAGAAGAAGAATTCAAAGTCTCTTCGGTATCATCTTTTTTCTATCCACAGGTGTGAAGCTATTAGGGTTTCTGTGAAGTTGCAAAGTTGCACGGGACTGAAATTCTAAGGAGAAGTTGTAGGGCCGAAATCCTAGATGCGAAGCTAAAGGGTCAAAGTTTTCAAGCTTCCTTGAAGAAGATCTTGCTAGTGGGTTGAATTGGTGCTTGGGAAGATTTTGGGTTTTGGTCTTTGAGGCTTGGAAGTCTCATTTTAAGAATATTCTATAAGAAGAGAATCTTTCTGGGTTTTCCCCTTCGAGGGGTTTTTCCCTAGCTTGGAGCCTATATCATGTGTACTTTGTCTCTTTGTGATCTTCATTGTTTTGGTAATTTCTTGTTGAACAAGATATAATAAGTAATAAAAGGCCAACTAATATCACAAGTAATGATCAAGTTAAGGAAAATCGTCTATAATCTAGGAGTCTCTTGATTTTCCAACAGTCTATAGATGGAAACTATGCATTCACTCACAAAAGGATGTCTAGGGCATGACCTTTTCTCTTTAAAACAAAGTGACAAGTTGCTTCAATTAACTCCTCCAATGTAGCAAGGTTGCTCCTTTATGACTCCCAAATTGACTTTGACAATCTAACCTACAATGAAAATGCCACCATATATACATTAAGAATATATTGCCACACATAAATAAAGTTGTACATGCAAATCAATAGATCATTTATTCCATTGTTTGGGAGCTCTTTCACTCAACAAATCCCATTGCAAACAAAGAAAATAAACCCTTATATAGGTTTCAACTCTATGTCCTCTACAATAAAATAATATTTTCCCTATTTTTTTCCTCGGGTAAATATTATTAATGCTAAAATATTTACAATAATGGCCTAAGTGGGTGAAGCGAGACTAGATACAAGTGTCTAGATGAATGTGATGCCACACATCATCTTCCTCAATCTCCTAGCTCATGTAAGGTCAAATCCAAGTGTCATTTGTCTCCTCCATGTGCAAGGCACTCTTCAAGAAATAACCACCTCCAAAATAATAGTAAAATGCTAAGCCAAGAAGGTAGGGTGCATCTCCAAAATAACACAGGAATGCCATGTGTAAAACTCAATAATGAGGGCACTCTTCTAGGTACACATCCAAATGCCAAGTGTAATGTTAACAGTCCAGACTCTAGAGTGCCTCTTCTACTAGCATTTTAACCAAGTAACAATATAAAATATCTCTTTGAACAAGTGCTCCATTGGTATTTCAGCTTTGCAGACCTTTATCACTAGACAACAACAATATAATAATCCTTTAAAAAGTGCACCCTTGAGGAATGTGCTTTGAGTCCACTTTGACTTGGTCAAAACAATAAAATGTTCCTTCCTATAGAGCACCTTTGAAGAAAAATCTTTTGGCTCCACATAACATTCACCATCATAATAGAATATTCATGTTTGCATGTACCTTTAAATAAAGAGATTAGTGTCCCTTGATATTTGTGCCCTTTGACCAAATCAACCATGAAGCAACCACCATAGGAAGTGCACTATAGATATTTGTGCAACTGGATCCACACCAAAATCATCTTAATTCCTCAAATAATGTGCAAGTGAACCTGCTTTGAAGTCAAACCAATTAGTCACTTCACAAGGAGTAAAAATTGTCAACAATTTCATGCATAGTGGAATAGAACCTTCTAGAGGGGCAAACCATTGAGTGGCCTAGAAAAGTTTGCACATGTATGAATGGGCAAGATGATGAGGTGGATGGGTGAGATGGAGGATTAAGATTCAAAACCCTAGAGAGTATGCACAACTAGCCACCCTAGTCAACTTAATGTTCAAGAACTTCCTCAAAAATATGATAAGATAACATAATTATACTATTGTCCAACAAATGACTACAAAAGTACGTCAAAAAGAGATTGTTGAGTACAATGATGTTGATAGAATCAAGAGTACCAAAAGATCTCCTACATAGATAGAAAGACAAAGTGGAAACACGATGTCAATTTGCTAAACATGGAAAACCCTCAAATACACCAAGTGTAGGTGACCGCACCAAGGAGCCATGGACTAGGTCATGATCCACTATATCTATCTCTCCTAACAATCAAGGCCAAATGAAGAAGACTCAAAATATAATAGTGTCCCAAGGGAGAGCATCCAAAGCCTTTGTGGCACTGCTACTGACAAGAAGTAGCCAGTCGCTTGTGTCTACGTGACCTCGACTACCTGCTAGTAAGAGATTTAGTCCAGCAATCTTTGTGGCCTCTAGAGAAGGGGAATGGTCCTCATGCCCACACCAATTTGGAGTTTGACACAATCTTTTTATCATTTTCCCTCTCGGTGCCCCTAGCTGACGGGAGCACCAAAAAGGAGGACATAATCTGCTAAACATTATTTGGTCTTGAAGGAGCTAGGAGAATTTTGCCATAAAGTTTGAGGACCTTTGTAACAAACATAATAATAATAAATAATATATATGAAAAGGTGTAAAGGTGTGCCTTATCCACAAAGACTCGACTCTTAAAATGAAAGGGCACCTCGCCTAGTATTTATAACAAGGCCCCTCACTTATAACATCATCATTCTATCATTCTATCAATTATATATCTATCAAGATATTTATTACAAATATATTTCTTCTCCACTATCAAACATAATATTTCTTGTTTACTACATTGGTATCAGAGCCGCATTTTTTGATCACTAGGTTAGAGCCACATTAGGCTACCATTGTATTCTTAAGTCTTGGATCATGGAAAGATATTTCAAAAGATAGAGGAATACCATAAAACTCAAATGAAATTGTTACCGGAAATTAAACAAAATATTACAAGAGGGTTGAAGGGTTTCAAAACACTATATTTGGCACCCATAATATAAGTTGACATTGACATGAAAGAAACTAGCAATGAAGAATGTTCTAACCTAGAAAAAGATGTTGGAACACATTGAATAAGGAACTCCTCAAGGTGAGATACATGAGACTCCAGAGACTAATCAAATGAACAACCAAAAGAATCAAGCTTCTATATCAAAGAAGGCTAAAAGTAGAGAAGGTAAAATTTACGGCTTTCATGATATGGCAATTATTAGCAATATAAAAGACAAAGCAAGCTCCATTCTCAACATGAACCTACCAAGAGACAGGGTATCATATCCATTAGCAATAGAAAAAGTGGACCCAATGAAATGAACAAAGTGCAGCCAAATCTTGAAGATCAAATTGACATGGCAATCACTAGAAACAAATTACTTGGCAGTGTTAAATATCCTAATACCAGCCCAAATTTATCTTCTCTCGACAATTATTTATTCCCAACAATTTATTTAATTCACCAAATAAATTCTAAATTACTGAAAAATAAAATCACTGATATATTATAATCTAGAAATATATGCAGCGGAAATAAATTGGAGAGATCAACCACACATCCCAATAAAAATAATTCACCCACAACAATTCTTTGTCATTTATTAATCTGAAAAATCATGGTTTTCGACCCACGAAAATTACAATAAAAAATACAATAACTAGAACGTGTATCTCGACCCCCATTGGAAGAATTTGGCTTGTTACCTACCAAAAGTGGTGACCCCTTGGAGAACTTTTCGCCTATTCATCTCTTCCAGCTAGCAGCCCTTGATAGCCACCTTGTACACGATGTGGCGTGCCATTCATATCTCCACCACCTGCATCAGTCATATGTTTCCTTGCCCATTTTTCAAGAGCACAAGTTGGAAGGTGACCTTATGATCAAAAGGTACTTTATTCATTTTGCAATCGGGTGTTTATGCTTGTTTGTATTTGGAAATTTTAGCATGGAAATTTTAGTCTCGTAGCTAGGGCATGTTATATCTCGGGATTCCAGAGCAAACCTCAGCGCAATACTGGACAAAAATCGAGGTGTTTGGATGGCTAGAAAAGAATTTGATTGATGTCGTATATGACCTATTAGGGTTAGGCCTAGAATTTGGAACACTGAAGAAAAGAGAGATAAATTTGACCACTAAAGGGATATGAGGATCAGTGCCTTAATGCTTGGGCTTCATGTAGTCAAGATACACATAGATCAAGAAATTTTGTGAGCTAAGGAGCCCTAATTGATCTTCGCTAGCCTCTCCAAGGGCAGAAACTAGGTCAATAGGGATTTACACTTCAAATTTGCGAACGAGACAAAGTTTCAAGTTCTTCAACCCAAGAGATGCCTCTAGGAACATTCACCCAATCCCTCAAAGATCAATGCATGCATTTAGTCATTTATTCAAGGTCCTAGAAGAATTTCGCAATACATTAACCCATACAAGAACAATGATAACAAAATACATGCATTTGACAAGTAAGATAACAAGAATATAATGAAAATTTTGACTTACATGAGAGAGAGAGAGAGTATTTCCATTTATCAATTGCGCATTAGAAAGAAGATCTAAAGACAATACGAAAATTCATACATCATAGTGCATCAAGAAAGCTCCAAAATATTCATCCCAGCAAAAAGTGTGAAAATCTTTCAATAGATACTAATCCAATCCAAGTGATGATGAGAGAAATGAATCATCCTATCATTTATTTATACAATCCAGTAGGGGATTTCAATAGCCTAATTTGTCTTATTTAGCCCCAAATATTAAAATAATGCTCAATAATGACATGACTTGGTGACAAGCCCACCAAGATAGATCAATAATACAAAGAATAGTCTCTCGAGAGGGAAAATTAATGAATATGATGAGTCGTTGGGCCATTGACGAGGCCTAATGGAGTCCAATTGTGCCAAGTTGAGTGAAAAGGATCCAAACATAATGGAAAAGTGATTGGCCCCTTATTATCCAAGCAAGTCACATGCGGTGCTCCCAAGTGGGTGTGGGGGCATAATGACATCCTCATGGGTCTTCAAGTGGATCTATAATGCCTGTAAACCATTGTAAGGGCTAGGATGACAACATAAGCCCTCCCTTTGTCTCCTGCAGTGAGACACATCCTCATCGAGACCCTAGAACATCTGCCAAGTGTATGGTGCAAGTGTGGAGTCAGCTGGGCATGGTGAACCAAGGTTTTGGGGGAGTGCCTTTTCTAGTTTCTAGAAGTTTTTATAATTGTTAACTCTTTCATATTTATTATGATATTTTTTGTAAACAATATCAAACAATTTAAGTTTGAAGTTTGAAGTTGGCAATTATAACTCATTGGTAATGAATTAGCAATATGATGCTTCGTGAAAGTTGAAAGTTGAAATATTTCATTTCATGTTAGATATTCTTTGTTGTAATGGTTACAAGTACAATTTTGGTGATCAATGATGATAAATGTTATATATTGAATTTTGAAAGCTTGAAACTTTAAGATTGATGAATCATGAGACTTGATATGTTGTATGTTACTAACTTGTGGATGTGGTTGATGAAGATTATAACTTTTAGAAGATTGATTTTATATGGTCCAATCTATGTTTTTATGCTTTTTATATCTAATTCATCATTCTACATGTTTTTGTTGACATATATGCATAAAAATATATAACAATATATATTATATAAAAATTCGCTCCCGAACCGGGAGCTTTTTAAAATGTCGCTCCCTGCTCCCGCTCCCACTCCCAGCTTTTGCTCTCATTCCCAAGTAACCTTCTGGTGAACCAGGTGCATCATCCTCATCCAAAATATGGAACACGAGCGATCATTGAATGGTGCTAGGGTCCATGGAGTGTTGTCTGATATGGTGGAGACCCATGGCTCTCTATGCTCACCCTACAAGTGCCAATGCAACCCTCTGGAGAGCTTGGACCCCATATAGGGAGATCAAATCCTAAATGGAGACCCACCTGCAATCCTGCATAACATCCAATGCATCCCCTAGCCTTCCAGTACAACAAATCATTAGGGTAATCAAGTAAAAGAGCTTACAAATCATGGAACCAATCAAGCACTTCATGGTGCCATGCCCTTCCATAGTGGGCTTTGGCATGTACAGGTGTCTGCAAGATCAATAAGGGGGTTAACCATGGACCCTATTAGGCGGTCTCAGCCTTTAAAGGGGGGTGACATGACCATGGTACATCCATCAATGGGTAGGTGGCATGTGACATAGTGATGGAATGGAGTGGAGATCAGAGGAAGGCTCCAGGCGACATGTCATGATACAAGGGTAGCTACAATGAGGGAAGCCCACACTTGGGTATATGAGTCTAGGAGGGAGCAAATCAAGGTACATGAGTTACCCTCACATTTTTTTTTCCACCATTCTTCATATGCCTTTTGCCTTCAATTGATTTTTCTTTATAACTGCTTGGGGCTCCAAGGGATAAGAGCATAAAGTGTAGGATATAGCAGCAGATACCCCTTCTTAAAGTGGGGCAGTGCATTGCCCACAACGGTTTCAGACAACCATAGTTCCTTAGTGTGAAGGGGCTCATCTAGTTCCCATAGGAACCAGGGTGATGGCCATGAATGAGGGGTAGAGCTCATGTTCAGCTTTTTCCGACGAGCTAAGTTCATATGTCTCGGCCATCTTTTGCATTTTGCAATACATTTCTTGTTGTAAGTGGTGAAACTATGCTTTTTCTATTCTTTTTAGCTGCATCAACTTTCGGACATCGTTCCAGGCTCGACCCAAAGTATGGAGAAGGGGAGGGGGGCCTAACCCTATGTGGATCCAGCGAACACATGTGGACCCGGATGGGAAAAGTCATGAATGGGGTTTAAATGAGCAGAAGTGAGTGATGTGTATGGTGTCGGGAAGAGGGACCACGCAACCAAAATCGAGATTTCCCATGTAGTGCCAACCCTAAAGCTAATGGCCAGTAAAGGAGATCCCATGGGACTAGGATACAAGGCTAACCACCAAATCGGGTATCGAAGACAAGAGTACAAACCTAGCCCACTCTTTCCGTCGAATCCCCCCACCAATCCATGCCCAAAAGTGTCCATGATAAGTAAACAAAATTACTCAACTAAACCAATGAAAATTCATACCTTTGGGGTCAGGAGGCCCACCATCAAACATACGATCATAACAGATAAGCAAGGGACCACATGGCTGACTCGAGTGGCGAAGATAATGGCACATCGAGCTATCTGGTGGCTGCAAGGGGCTGTAGGCTATCGACTCAGGACCTTCTACGAGAAAAAAATTCTACTAGGGATATCACCCAACAAGTGGTGGGTAATAGTACGCATGCATCCTCATACCTAGGTAGGGCCTAGAAATGCACCCTAGGAGGTTGATGCAACTAAAAGAAAAAGAAAAAGCATATAATGGCAATAAGAAAAACAAAAGGAAAATCAAAATGCCGAAGATGGTTGGGACTTACAAATTAGCACATGGGAAAAAGTCAAGCATGAGCTCTGCCAATATCATATGGCCATCACTCGATTCCTGGGCCAATTTTGCCCTATCTCGTAAAACACAAGGAACCCTTGCATGTCCCAGCCCTTGATGGGCAATGAACTGCCCCATCCCAAAGGGGTAATAACTGTTATACATCATACAAAGCAAGCTCTCATTCATCGAGCTACAAGCATTTATACAAGGAAAAATTAAGAAAAAGTAAAAGGCAATATAGAGGGGTGGAAAAACAAAGGCCGAGGTAAATCATGCATTCATTATTGCTCCCTCCTAACATCGATACACCTAAGATGAGGTACTCCATCATAGACGATAAAATTAAGAAAAAAGTAAAAGGCAATATAGAGGGGTGGAAAAACAAAGGACGAGGTAACTCATGCATTCATTATTGCTCCCTCCTGACATCTATACACGTAAGATGAGGTACTCCATCATAGTCGATGCCTTTGACCATGGAACTTGACCATGAAGTATTTTCCCCTCTATTCCATCATTATTGAAATGGAACCCATCGATTGAACAATGGACCAATGATATGTCACTTCCATTTGCAGGTTGGGAACACCTAATAGGGTCGTCTACTAACCACTCCTACCTAGGTAGGTAACACCATTACGTGACCAAGGCCCTAATTTTGGAAGAGAAGCCTCATATGAAGAGTTATCTTTCCCATTTCTTTCAAGATTGGTTCACTGAGATGCAATAATGATTAATGTACCTAATGGTGAAAGTTGTGGCACTGGATATTGTGTGTAATTGGCAGGTGGTTCCATCTATAGGTCTAGGCAACTCAACTAGGGCCCAGATCCTCCAAAGGAACAAATTGACACCCACAGGTGATGCGTTGAGAGCAGTGTTGTAGGAACCCCCCCCCCCAAAGGATCAGGAAACGAAACCATGTCTCATACGGATCCGCCACCGATCCTTCAACGAAATTGCAGATCCAAAAATCGGATCAGCAACTCTGCCATTTTTTAGCGATTCCTGGAAAATCAGATCTACGGGGTCCCAATCCACAGTTCCAGTTGCCCGATCCACGAATCCGGAAAGGATCGCGTGTGGATCCGTCGAGGTTCGAGCATATATCCGCCAATGATCGCGACCAAATCCGATAGAAGGTGGACGGTTCACACGGTTCCGCGGGTTTTTTTTTGTTTTTCTTTTGGAAATTTCAAATTGTTATGAGAGGAACTACGCTTTCTGAATACTCCCAAGGTGCCCATGACGCTCCCTACATGCTTCCTAGATGCTCTCTAGTGGTAATGTTAAATTCTTACAGTAAAATTCACATTCTCCTTCATCTGTCATTTCCATCCTTTTACTTACATTTTTAACATTATCATGAAATGACTCAAGATATTTGAGAGTGGTTCCAACTTCATCAAACTTCATATGGAGAAAATAGAATTTCATATCCCATTCAAAATTCAGCAGACTTTCAGTTTTCAGGATCAATGGGATTGTGGCGTTTCAATGGATTATATCATGTATGATGGTATGTGATTGGCATTTAATCAAGAGCATTGAGCCCTATATGTACCCTAATGTTGGTGTTGTTGATTATTGAACTCCTTTGTCATGGCCTTAGCAAAAATGTACCCTTCAATCAAGTCAATCATTGATCAGGCATGCTAAGCTTTCTCTACCATATTATAAGGCTTGGATTAGGTTGTTTGATCAAAATTGGGCAATGTTGACTAATATCCCTAGAGATTCGAAGTAGAGGCAAAATTTAGACAAGAGAAGAGGAATCTAGATTCTAGATGGTTGATGCATCTAGATGGTTGATGTTGGAATAATTAATCAGTGATGTACGTTAGATGCTATATGTATCTTGATTTATGTAAAAATATGCATGTTATCATGTCTTCTACAACTAATTTGGTATTTTGGATGTTTCTTTTGAATATAAATGCAAATAAATATCAATATATATATATATATATATATATATATATATATATATATATACATATAGTACATGCTTCCGAGACGCTTTGCTTCCTAGATATTTGGGAAATGACTCTGTGTGGTTCCAATTGATGATGTCAATCAGAGTTCAATTTAATGTCAACCCGGGAAGGTAAACTTAGAAGTGCCACCTGTAGGTCTAGAAAGATTCCTAATTTGTCTGAGATCTTTGGTTCTCTTACAAGAACATATTCAACAAGATCTCTTCCAACAACTAAACAAACCTAGATCTAACATTCATCGATATCCTAAGCTTCTCTTACAAGAACGCTTGAATTTTAGGATCTCCTCCAATATTAGAACATCTAATCAAACCTTAAAAGCTGAAATGAGACAAACCTAAATCTAATAATTGTATGAGATCTTACGATTCTCTTACAAGAACACTTTCAAATAAGACTCTTCCAATATTAGAACATTTAACAAAAACTTGAAAGCTAAAATGAAATAAAAACATAAATTAAATTATACCTAAAATAAGCATGCAAGTGAGGCCATGGGGGGCCTCCATAACTCCACAAGCACACCACTTCAAAGGAGACTCAAATGTAGAGGCAAAATCAAAGTATGATTCTTTATTTCAAAATCTCCATTACAAACCAACTCTAAGCTTCTAAGATTACATACTTCAAAATTCTAAGATTACAAAAACTTACAAATGGAGGAGATTGTACTCCTATTTATACAACGGGATGAGTAACAAACTCATAATGATGATCCACTAATCTCTCTTTAGTTCCATACATCTCTCAACCATCTAGACACATAACCCCCTTTTGTCCTTGATCTTCTCCATGAGATCATGATCTTCTCCATGAGGTTTATCTTATCAAATTCGAATTTGATCATTCAAGGCCACATAAAGGTATCTTGGAAGCTTCCTTGGCACCTACACATGTCACAAAAACAATCCACTTTCCATATATGAAGTAAAATATATTATTTTCTAATATTTAATCAAGAATTTCTCTTAAAAATGCTTGAAAATAAATAATATTTGGAAAATATAAATGAGACCCATTAATGGTGAACAATAGGAAAAATGAAGTGACATGGTGGTGAATAATGAGTGATACAATGGAAGCATAGGTGAAAAATGTATGGTAATGAGTGATATTTGTATGACATTTTGAAGCCCAAATAGACTCTTTCGTTGATCCGCTTCCAAAAAACGTCCTTGCTTTATCCCTGCTTCGTGCAACATTGGTCGAGAACCATGGGAATTCGGATAGTTGTAGAGGATCATTCGCAGCCATCGGCACCTTCAGCACCCACAGGGTTCCTACATTTGCATGATTATTCATGGGATGATGCACCTAGACCAACATGCCCCCAGTTGGCATAGCAGTGCACATGGTTTAGCAGTTGATCCAAAGCCCAAATGAGGTTTGTCTCGTATCTTGAGACATGGGAAGGCTAGCACCATATTCATAGCCCTCAAGATTGGAGCAAAATCATGCTTATTCACCACTTGGAGACCCATGAAACCTAATTTATTGCCACAAACCCACATTTGGGGGATACAAGATAATTTGCAAGTTCTAGGGGCCAAACCCTAGACCTTGATTTTAGGAGCCCTCTACACTCGTCATGGCACCAAATGAGCTCAACACAAGACCTAGTGTTGAAAAGTGTAACTACGTTCGGTCTTCATAATGACATGTGTAATTATAATTTTATGTACTTAATATAAATAAGAAAAATAAAGTTATTGTTGTAATGCTTGTGTCATGGGTTTCATGAGCAAGGAATTTGTAATTTTAGTTATGGCTCCCATTGTGAGCCCTTAGGATTGGTCAAAGTCAAATTGAGTCAATGTCATGTATGAAGGACCTTTCTTGGGCATGTTACATTTGTATATGAGTCAATGAAAGAGTCAAAAGGCCCTCCAAGACCAAGCTCAAGCAACTCCAACAAGTCAGCCTCAAGATGGAGTAATGAACCTACACCAAATGGCATGTCGGCATATGGGCAAGGAGAAGTCGGCTTATTTCATGGGCAAAGACTATATATAGGCAACTTGGCTTTCATTTGTAGGACACGATTTTCGGTGAAGGCAATCTGAGTGAGAAACGGTGCGAATATCACAAAAAGAGAAGTCTTATCATCAAGCGAAGAACAAGTAAGATAACTAAGTATTTTTCTGATCTGTTTTCGGGCTAGTACACTCCACACGTGCGAAGATCCAAGGTTGTCTACTGCAGGAAGGACGGAGATACCACAGTCATAGTGAGAGGGCAGTTTTGGGAGAAAAAAAGGTGATTCTCAAGCCATGTTGAAGGAGAGAAGGTCTCCATCTAGAGCGAAGAAAATTAAGGTGTTTCTCTCTCATATACCTCAGCTGGGGTTTCTGCAATAGGGCCGAGAATTACAGTGTTGAATCAAGGGATTGAAATCACAAGGATAGCCGAGAAAAAAGAAGCAGCCAACAGTTTGATCATCGTTCATCTAATGGAAGTGGAAGAAGATTTGTGTCTTGGTCTTGGAGTGGCAAATAGGTCAAGGGTCTTGGTCTTGGTATTTGTCAACTGAAGTCTCTGTAAGAAGAAGAATTCGTTTGGGTTTTTCTCTCAAGTGGGAGAGGTTTTGGCCTTGGCTGATTGCCTAGACTTGAAGAAAGCTATTTTAAATACAAGGGCTTCCACCAAGAAGGAGATATTTAATGGGGAAGGGTGCAACAATGTTGAGGGCAATCATGCTTGTACTCTTATGCAAAACCAATCCCACATTGTTAGTAAAACGCCCATAGCCAATATGCCTCACTTTATACATGAGACACTAGAAGATATACCTGAGCAGTCCAGTCATGGAATTCCCTATGCAGAGTACATGGAGGAGTATAGAGCTTTGGGATGGGAGTTTCAATCTGCCATAAGCTTCATAGATTTCTGCCACCTTCAGATGAAACGCAATCCCAAACCATTTCAGAGGGTTTTGAGACAAAATCAGGAGCTACAGAAAAACTTGGGGAAAGGTGACCATCCCCTACTTTCATGGATCAACCAAGTGCTTAGCTCGATCATGGGTTCAAACGGAAAATACATATTTCCAATTACATCAGATCTCAGGAATTACATAACCAGCCAACAAAAGGCATGGGTGAAGTGGTTGCATCTGGGAGAGCATTGCTACAATACTGCTTTCCATGTGTCCATTAGAATGACTCCCTTCAAAGCATTATATGGGTATGACGATCCAACATTTACAAACAGGATATTTGGGGACAGTCAGGCACCACTAGCCAAAGACTTGATTCAAGAGAGCCAAGGCATTTTAATAATCACCAAGGACAATCTACATATGGCTCAGAATCTATAGAAATTTGGTAGAAATTTCAACCCCCACTGTGGTTATCAGTTTTCCTTATCACTCCGTGGCATATAGTTTTAAATCTGAACTTGACATAAATTCTAAAATCTGAAGACGACTAAAATTTCTGAAAACACAAATTTGGAGATTTTTGCAACTGCTGAAAATGCAGAAATAAAACAGAGGAAAAATATGACAGTCACACACAGAAAATAACACAGTGATTTTTGCTCAATGTGACCCTGGAAAAACCCCCTATAACTCTTGGGGAAAACCAGTTTGAGAACTCTTCTTCATTTCTAAAAAATGCTTTTACAGAGAACTAAAATACACAATAAAAAATTCCAGCAACCACAAATTTAACTTATCTCAATTTTCGTGCTTGCACACCGCGTTGGAAAACGTGCCAACCAACAAACTTACAAAACAGCAAAATTTTTACAGCACTAATGACAGCGTTAAATGTTGAAATGTCACCCTCGAAAATCGTGCCCATAATGTACGGACTGTACAGAAGAAGAAAAAAAAGGTACAGTTGTACTTCCTCAAATATCGTGCCTAAATCTGCCTCGAAAACTGTGTTGCCACAGATATACGGATTTCTCAAAATTTGTACTTGAAAAACAACAGTGCCTCTCGTCGATTTTCGTGCCCAGAAACTGCCTTGGAATTCATTCTAAAGTTGTTGTATGGATTTCTCGATTTGTGTGCCTCCTCTCTCGAAAAATGTGCCAACCTCCTGCTGTACGGATTTATGCCTTGGGATTTGTGCCACTAAGATGTACGGATTTGCTGAAGTCTCTTTGCTACCCCCCTTCAACTTCTCACTACTCAGAAATTTTCTCCTTGCTCTCCTTCTCCTTCTCTCACTAGCTCATGAAAGACTGAATGACCTTTTCTCTCTCTTCTCCTTTTATCCTAACCCTAAGTGACTTTTGGGGAATCCCTAAATCCAATGGTTGAAATAGCTTTAGATCAAGGGCTGAGAATAAATGTGCATTTAATTCTCACTTTCTATTTTTAACTCACCCCCACTTAAATAAAGACCCGCATCCATAGTCACTTTTTCACTTTCTAATTTTTCATTGACTTTAATAAAGTCACTTTAAAATTAGAATGTAACTTTATCACTTATAAAGTCACTTTTAAATTAGATTTGACTTTACCACTTACAAAGTCACTTTAGGAGAAAAGTACAAATACATTTGGACACTTTTCCCTAGGCCAAAGATCAAAGCCTTAGGGAACCACTTGTCCTCTGGTACCCAAATTTTAACACTCCCTCTTACCGAGGAAAGTGTTCCTCACCACTCCCATCTTGTCTGTGAAATAGACATGCTTGCTCCGTGGTAAGGCTTTGGTCAAAATGTCCGCTACCTACTCATCTGTGGAAACATACTCAAGCTTTACAACTCCCTTCTGGACATAGTGTCTAATGAAGTGATATTTGATCCCAATATGCTTTGACCTAACATGAAACACTGGATTCTCCGTGAGTTTTATGCAACTCTGATTATCACAGTAAATCACTAAAGGTCTCAATGTCGGACCAAATAGACCAAATAACATCTTACGAAGAAATATGGCCTCACAACTAGCCAAAATGGTTGCCATGTACTATGCTTCCGCTGAACTCAATGCAACTAGTTGTTGCTTCCGACTGAACCACGACACAACTGCCAAACCCAACCCAAAACAACACCCTGAAGTGCTCTTCCTATCAAAAGCACAATCTACGCAATCTGAATCAGTGTACCCTGCCAGTCTCACTCAATCTCCATGTCTATAATCCAGACCAAAATCCACTGTCCCCTGCAAGTAACGAAGAATGTGTTTTGCAGCCACCCAGTTCACTCCCCTGGGCTCACACATGAACTGACTCATCGTGTTAACTGTAAAACATATATCTGGTCGAGTGTTGACCAAATACATCAATGAACCAATCAGTTGTCTGTACAAAGTAGGATCCACCAACTCGGAATCTGAAGCATGAAGCTTCTTCCAGTTAGTGATCATAGGCATAGACATGGGTTTGCAATCCTCCATGTGAAATCTGCTAATAATGTCCACGATGTACTTCCCATGTCCCAGGAAGAAATGTCCCTCCTCCTGCCACACCTCCAATCCCAAAAAGTAATGCATCAAGCCGATATCCTTCATCTCAAACTCTGAAGCAAGATCTCTCTTGCAGCCCTCAATGAGTCTCTTTACACCTGTAACGACCATGTCATCCACATACAATACCAGAATGAGGGGCTCCTCACCTACCACAATGAAGTATAGGTTCAGATCAGCCTCACTCTTTGTGAAACACAACTGTTGCAAGTATGTATCAATCCTCGAGTACCAAGCTCTAGGAGCTTGCTTCAAGCTATAGAGTGCCTTTTTCAATCTGCACACATGGGACTCCTTCCCATTCACCTCCCTGCAACTGCTCAATATAAACCTCCTCTTCTATGAAGCCATTGAAAAATACGGTCTTCACATCCATCTGGTGGATCTTCCAACCCATCTCTGCTACTATCGATATAAGGGAGCGAATGGAAGTATACTGAGCTACGGGAGCGAAGGTCTCCTCATAGTCAACTCCCTCTACCTGTGAGAACCCTCTCGCCACAAACCGAGCCTTAAACTTCTCGATGCTGCCATCTGCAACATGCTTTATCTTGTAAAGCCATCTGGAAGTAACCACTGATTTACCTTCAGGCCTCGGCACTACCTCCCAAACATCGTTCTTCATAATCGAAGAATACTCTTCCTCCATGGCCTCTCTCCAGACCTGCTGGCTAGCTGCCTCCTCATAGCTAGAAGGCTCTGAATCAACGATGCTAGTGATCAATGCCATATAACTACATAACTGCTCAGGTGGTTTACTCTCTTTAACCTGTCTCTTTGGCCCAGCAATAGATGTGGCCTCTCGTAAGGTATCCTGAAGCCACTTGGGCTTCCTCTTCTCTGAGCACACTTCTCCCACCGGAGTGAAAGAATCCTCATCGTCATCAAAAGCCTGAACTCCTAAAGGCCTGCCAACTATCCTCATGCCTGAACTTGTGCCTGTAGATGTTAAAGTACCATGTGAATTGTCCATCAGTTGACTACCCTGTGAACTGCTCTGCATGCTGCCTGAAGCACCACCCACCTGACTCTGAGAACGACTGCTCACTAAAGGACCTGACACTATAATCGATGTACCTCTTGATCCCTGACCACTAGATCCCTGTGACTGACTCAACTGCTCCTGAGGGTCTGGTGAATCCAGATACTCTAACTCCGGTGACCTCCTGAAAGCTCTCTCCTCCTCGAATTTTACATCCCGCCTAACAACAACTTTCCTCTTCGCAAGAATGTAAATCTGATGAGCTTTCAACGTCTCGCTATAACCCACAAAGATTCCCTTGTCTGCAGTGGGCTCTAGCTTGGTCCTCTTCTCCTTGGGAACATAGGAGTATGTAATGCACCCAAAGATACGAAAGTGACCAACATCGGGCTTCTTCCCAGAAAAAGCCTCCTCCGGAGTCACATTGCCCAAAGCACGAAGTGGGCTCCTATTCTGCAAGTGCACAACAGTGTTGCAGGCCTCCGCCCACAAAAACAATGGTAACCCTTGATCATGAAGCATGGTTTTGGCAGCCCCTACGATGGATATGTTCTTCCTCTCCGCAACCCCATTCTGCTAGGGGTTGTAAGGAACTGTCAACTCCCTCTTAATGCCTGCCTCCACACAAAAATCAACAACCTCACCAAGGGTATACTCCTCTCCATTGTCCGACCTGAGGACCTTGATCTTCTAACCTATCTGGGTCTCCACAAGAGCTTTGAACTCTTGAAACCACTTGAAGACCTCACTCTTGATCTTCAAAAAATAAATCCAGGTCTTCCTGGAGTGATCATCAATGAATAACACATAATACTCATAGCCACTCAAGGATACATGAGACATCCGACCACTCACATCGGTATGAATCAATTCAAGGATCCTTGTCGATCTGTTATCACTGCTGAGAAAAGAGGATTTGTCAAACTTCCCCATAGCACATCCTCTGCACACATCAAGGTGATAAAAACTAAAACCTAGCACACCAGTGGTGATCTCCCGCAATGTCCTCAAGGCCCCATGATACATGTGCCCCATCCTGCAGTGCCAAATCTCACACAAGTTTGAACTACTAGATCTGTTGTCGGTACTGCTACTCAATGCCATCAGGGGTTGGAATGAGAACTTGTACACCTTGGCATGGCGCACACCATTCACTCTAGCTGAATCACCTCATACCCTCTGTAGCACATGCCCTCTCCTGAACAACACCTCATAACCTCTGTCCTCAAGTGTTGAGACAGATATCAGGTTATTCTTCATACCAGGCACATATAGAACATCTGACACTTTCAAGGGAGGTTTGAGTTCCCTATCAAATGTCAACGTCCCCACACCGACTACTCTAACAATGTTGTCATCTCCGAGTACTACCTCAATATCAGTGCTACTCTTTGAAATCTCTTAGAAGTACTCCCGGACTCCTGTCATATGACGAGAAGCCCCACTGTCAACATACCAAATACCAAAAGATGCTCTGCTAGTGGAGGGAAGTGCACACTCCCTCTGAACCTGTATGGCAGGGGATCCTGCACTAGTGGCCTCACAAGCTATGAACCCAAACTCTCAATCAAAGCTCTCTGAGAATCCCTCTATCTTTGCAAAAGCTGCCATCGTTTTGTCCTTTCCCTTCTTGTTCTTCTTCTCCGAACACACAACTGCATAGTGTCCCAACTTTTGACAATTCCAACATCTAACTTCGGAATAGTCCTTCTCCTTATTCACCTGCTTACCTTTACCTTTGCCTTTGCCCCCACCTCCACTTGTGGAAGCTTGCTTCTTTCCTTTGCCCTTCTTGCTTGTTGCTAACAATGCCACATTGTCATCCTCCTCCACCTGTTTCGCTGCCCCAAGATGATTCTTTCTGATCTCATTCTAAATGCAATCATCCCACAACCTCTCCCATCTGGGAAGGTTCTCCCATGCAACAATGCCATCCACAAAACTCTCCCAACTCTTGGGAAGACCATTCAAGGCTAACCTCACCAACTCAGTGGGTGCTATGGTCTCTCTAACGGCTGCCAACTCATCTCTCACAGAAGCGATCTTTGTGAGGTATGTTGTAGCACTATCAGCCTTAGCCATTTTAATGGCCTTCAGCTTATCCCTTAGGACCATTTTTCTGTTTTCATTGGAGCTCTGGTAAAGACTGGTCAAGGTTATCCACATCTCATGTGCATATGTCTTTCCTCTCACATGAGGAATGACATGATCTTTCACTCCATCCAACATCAGTCTTTTTGCCTTAGCATTCTTCTTGTTAAACTCTGCCAACTATACAAGGTCAGCAGGTACTGCTACTGGGTGTTGTGTGGTATGTACCATTATGCCCCAGACATCTGCTTCCTCAAAGATGCTTTGGATTCTCTCCCTCCATGCACTGTAGTTGCTCTGCCCATCCAACCTATCTTCAACTCTCAAGCCCAAAGACATGCTTGCTATCCTAACAAACTGAAATTTCAAATCTGTGGTAAAGATTCAGTTTTCTGTCTAAAAATCAGTGTCTTGTGATTTTCACTTTGCTGTCTCAAACTGCATTTTTCAGCCAACCAAGCTCTGATACCATGAAGAAATTTCGTAGAAATTTCAACCCCCACTCCGGTTATCAGTTTTCCTTATCACTCCATGGAATATAGTTTTAAATCGGAACTTAACATAAATACTAAAATCTGGAAATGACTGGAATTTTTGAAAACACAAATTTGGAGATTTTTGCAACTGCTGAAAATGCAGAAATAAATCACAGGAAAAACATGACAGCCACACACAGAAAATAACACAGTGATTTTTTGTCAATGTGACCCTGGAAAACCCCCCTACAACTCTTGGGGAAAACCAGTTTGAGAGCTCTTCTTTATTTCTGAAAAATGCTTTTACAGAAAACTGAAATACATAGTAATAAATTCCAGCAACCACAAATTTAGCTTATCTCGATTTTCATGCTTGCACACTGCCTCGGAAATGTGCCAACCAACAAACTTACAAAACAGAAAATTTTTACAACATTAATGACAGCATTAAATGTTGAATTGTCGCCTCGAAAATCATGCCTAGAATGTACAAACTGTACGGAAAAAAGTACAGTTGCACTTCCTCGAAAATTGTGCCTAAATCTACCTTGAAAACAATGCTACCATTGTTGTATGAATTTCTCGAAATCTGTGCCAAAAAAATAGCAATGCCTCTCCTCGAGTTGTGTGCCCAAAAACTGCCTTCGAATTCATGTTGAAGTTGTTGTACAAATTTCTCGATTTTTGTGCCTCCCCTCTCGAAAAATGTGCTAACCTCCTGATGTACGCATTTCTGCTACTGTTGTACGAATTTGCTAAAGTCTCCTTGCTGCCCTCCTTCAACTTCTCATTGCTCAGAAATTTTCTCCTTGCTCTCCTTCTCCTTCTCTCACTAGCTCATGAAAGACTGAATGACCTTTTCTCTTTCTCTTCTCCTTTTACCCTAACCCTAAGTGACTTTTGCGGAATCCCTAAATCCAATGGCTGAGATAGCTTTAGATCAAGGGCTGAGAATAAATGTGCATTTAATTCTCACTTTCTATTTTTTAACTCACCCCACTTAAATAAAGACCCACTTAGCCTTTTATTTCCATAGTCACTTTTTCACTTTCTAATTTTTCATTGACTTTAATAAAGCCACTTTAAAATTAGAACGTAACTTTATCACTTATAAAGTCACTCTTAAATTAGATTTGACTTTACCACTTATAAAGTCACTTTTGGAGAAAAGTACAAATACATTTGGACACTTTTCCCTAGGCCAAAGATCAAAGCCTTAGGGAACCACTTGTCCTCTAGCAAGAGATTTTCAGACTTGTGGGGACTAAGCTAACTCTGAGAACCAGCTACCACCCACAAAATGATGGGCAGACAGATAGTCAACAAGTGGCTAGAAGGTTATCTCAGGAATTACATAACCAACCAACAAAAGGCATGGGTGAAGTGGTTGCATCTGGGAGAGCATTGCTACAATACCACTTTCCATGTGTCCATTAGCATGACTCCCTTCAAAGCATTATATGGGTATGACGATCCAACATTTGCAGACAGGATATTTGGGGACAGTCAGGCACCACTGGCCAAAGACTTGATTCAAGAGAGCCAAGGCATTTTAATAATCCCCAAGGACAATCTACATATGGCTCAGAATCAGCAAAAAATGTATGCACACAGACTCATGGTGCAGAGTAGCTTTGAAGTGGGAGATATGGTGTAACTCTGTCTTCAGCCCCACAGATAGTCATCACTAAAAACAAAAGGGGCGAAAAAGTTGACACACAGGTTCTATTGGCCATTCAAGATTTTGAGACGAGTAGGAGAAGTGGCCTATGAACTCGAGCTTCCTAAAGGATGTAAAATTCACATCTTTCACGTCTCGTGCCTCAAAAAGGCCTTAGGGAAACATGTTGTTATTTCCACAAAACTCCCACCGTTGGATGAGGAAGGAGAGTTGATCTTGGTTCCGGAAAAGATCTTAGGTACAAGGGAGAGTGTTAAATTTGGGAAACTAAGTCCAAAGTCCATGTTGCATTGCTCATATGATGATGATGATATTTTTGTTGGATTCCTCTTTCGGAGAGGTGCAAGATTGATCTAAAGATCATCTTGTTTGGATGAGGAAAACATATATTTTGAATTTATTTTCCACACATGTGCAAATTGTCAAGGTCGGCCACAATTGTAATGTAGGCTCAGAAGCCCCAAAAGAAGTGTCACACACCCTCATTGATGAATATAAATTGGAGAGAGATGATGCTCATTTCATCATCATCTCATCACACACATTCTTCCTCATCTGATTGGTTCATACAGCCTTTGTAGGCTTCTGTCTCTCTCCCACGTGTGAAAACAGGAAGCTAAATTTCGGACTGTGTTTACAACCTTTTTCTGGAGCGTTGAACAGCGTAGACCGTAGGTCAAGCCTTGGAGTTTCACTGCCATTTCTACCCAGAAAATCCGATTTAGGAAGGCTTCATTGGAGGGCACAAAAATCAAGGAAAATTGTTGACTTTGACCGCAGTTGACTGCAGTGTTGACTGCCTTTGACCGCAGGAAATTGACTTGCGTTGACAAGTTTTGAGGGTTGTTTTATGGGTTGTGTGTGACACTGAAGAAAGGTCGAGTTTGACAGAGTTTGATTGAACCTCCTGGAGATTGGAAGAGCCGATTTGACTAACAAAAGTCTTTACTCGCTAGGGCATCCTATTGACTGTTGTAACAAACATTTCTCTCTATCTTTGCTAGACAAGAAGAATTACAAATTCTGATTTATTATATTGGCTTGTCTTATGCTGATCTATTATTATGTTCTATCAGCATTTACTTTCATGTTTATGTGATTGCTAATTTGAATTGGGCCTATAAGAAAGATTGAAGTAAACTGCATTAAGCATAGAGCATACCATGGTTATCTAAATTTAACAAAGAGGAAGTTGTGAAACAAGACAATCAAGGAGTACCCAGAAAAGTGGAAAGATTTTTTGATGGAAGATGCTACCTGGGAAGGTGAACAAGTGCTCAATCATCCTAAATTAGAATTGCCTGAGGACAAGCAATCTTGGGCGGGGAGGACTATAATGTCCCCGACCAATTAGGAAGGTTATGACGGAGTCTGCTAGCCTAATGTGGCTCCCATAGGCTAAAGTGGGGAAGTATTTAATAAAGGGGACTTAAATTGCCTAAGGAAAAAAATATAAAGTCTAAAGAGGAGAAAGGGTTACATTTACTTTATAAAGCGAAATATCATAAAGTGACTTTATAGAAGTTTATTTAATGAAAGGAAGACAAAAAGGTGATCATAAGTTTATAAAAGAAGTAAAATGAGGAAACTCTCCTCATTTGTGCATTTTGAGTTTTTGGAGAAAAGAGCTCCTGGAGAGATTTTTGAAGAAGAAGCTTAGGGTTTTGGAACCCTAGCCACCATAGGTAACTTCGGTACTGAAACTAGACACCCTAGTTGGATTTGAGAGTGAAATCACCCAGACTTCACCACTGTGCTTTAATGGAGAAAGAGATTTACGAGAAATATTGTGGTACCCAGGTGCTATCAGTTGATTTTATGAACTTATTGGGTATTTCTATCTTATTCTTTCAAGTTCAAGAAGACCAATCAGATACATCGAACTCCTATCCATGGGGAGATCAATTCGTTGAAGAAATGAGCAATGAAGAGGCTGGGACGTAATCCATGTAGTGGTTGATTCCAAGGACCAAGTCTATTAGTTTTTCACTGGTAGATTTGAATAGGAAAGTCAACCCAACTCTCTACAGGTGAATCTAGTCAAGTTCCTCTAGTTTTATAGGTTGAATCCCTTGATAAGAAAGGGGTTATCTTTATACCTCTCCTGGGACAAGTTATGAAGCCAATTGAAGACAAGTTAGTGGATTTTTTGAGCCATAATCCTTGCTAGGACAATGTTGAGCGTCTGAATGTGGATGGGAGCAAATTTCTAGGTAGTAAAGGGTAAGAATACCATTGTTTGAAGAGTGTTTTCCTCAGCTGGAAGTCACAGCTTGTTTCTGATTGTTCGTGGGCATTATCTCAGTGCCTGAATACAGACATTCTCCTTACCTATGCTTATTATTTTGCTCCTAGGACTGCGTTGCATGTAAACTTGTGGGAGTATCACTCTAAATGGCTCGTATCAGTTGTTGCATTTTGGTTTGGTTGTATAATAGCAGTCGAAAATCTGAACTAGAGGTTCTCTCCTGGGATAGTGTATCTATGCTTCACGTGAGGGTGAAATTTCTCAAGGAAACTGCATCATAACCTTTGTGGAGGCCAATATATACTAGGTTACTCTTGTAGCTCTGTTGTGTATTTACTTTCATGAAAAATGACGGTTTGTAGTGTCCAATGCAGTCTATGATATCAGTTTATCAATGTTATAAATTTATGAATGGTGAAATGAAAAATCAGCAATTTACTTGACATTGGTTCCTTTCTCTGTACTTCACAATATACTTGCATTTGACACCAAACGCTATATTTCACCTATAACAATGTTCAGTTGAACTATTGGGCAAACAGACATCATTTAAAACACAAATTAAAACTCAGAAAAATCGTTAAAAACCAACAATATTGTAAGGTGGAACCTTACAGTGGTATCAGAGCATCCTCCTAGACAACTATGTGGTCTGAGGACAGCCTGATAGTGGTTACATGATAGAAGAAAATCCTTATACAACGATAAAATATAGGAGAGACACCTACAGAGAACCAACTCCCCCTACAAAAGAATATATCCCTAATATGGAGAGTGAAGAGACACCAAAAAAGGGAAAACGGATAGAGGAAACACTTGAAATTGAAAGGTCAGATAATTGAGACAAGGAAAACCTTGGGAAAGGTGGCCATCCCCTGCTTTGATGGATCAGCCAAGTGCTCAGTTCGATCATGGGTTCAAAACTTGGATACATATTTCCAATTACATCAGATGACCAAGGAGGAGGTTATTAAACTCAGTATTAAAAATTGGTCGGTATGAACCGGAAACCGGTCAAACCAGCTGGTTCACTAGCTAAACCAGTCAGACCGAGCAAAAAACCCGATCAGAGGGGCAACTTCACCCATTTTTCATAAAATCGGGCCTAAACGGCTGTTTTATGACGGAACTAGTCAATTTCGTCATAAATCGATCGGTTCATTGCCATGTAGGCTGCGGACCCACCAGGGGAATTTTTTGCGACTTCTAAGGTGCTTTGAAGGGAAACTAAGGGTTGTTTCCCTCCAAAAACACCCCTTCCAAGCCAATAAAAGCAGGTCTCCCCTCTCATTTGTCTTACACATCTCATTTGGAGTTTGTGTGAGTTTCATTGGGAGCTTGGAAAGTGTTGAGTTTTTGTTGGGGTAGTCATCTTGGAGGCTTGGACTTGGAGCTATTTTCGAGATGATATTGATCCAACATCAGAATGGGTGGGAGGAGACTGAAGATCCTGAGTTTGATGCTGATTTTAATATTGACATGGCTTTAGGGGGATGAGACAGATTTGGTAGCGACAGCACCATCGGAACCAAAATTATTAACCACATCAAGCAAAGGCAAACAACCAATGGAAGGCACTAGTCGTGCAGCTCGACCAACTCGTGCAGCTTGACCAACTTGTGCTTCCATTAAGTCCACTTCTATTGTTATTGGTGACAGTGCTACTACTGAGGTTGGCAGATGAGGCTGAGGCATCCTCAAACTCTATTCCAGATGATGTTTATGTAGCTCATGTTGATGATCATGTGTCTAGTAATGGTGTTGAATTTTATCATGATGAGGAATGATCATGTTGATCACTGATATGTACTAGTAGACTTGTAGTCTTGTAGTAGGCTAATGGCCCCATAGCTTGTAGCATTATTTTTGGACTTTATAGGCCATTTAGAGCCTCATTACTTATGTATTTTGTCGATGATATGTATTACACTCGGTGCCATTTTGATGTATTCACCTTTACATGTTATATAGACAAGAAAACTTTGTATATTTTGTATCTATTGGTTTGGAATCATGGTTTTAAATCTTAAAAATAGTTTTTTTCATTAAAAATTAATTATTCCATGTATTTTCTTAAAAACTGGTTCATTGAGATCTAACCAATCCCGGTTTGACTGGTTCTGGTTTGATGTGAAAATTCCAAGTTCTAGATTTGGAATCCTACTACAGCAAACTGAATTACTTCTCCTACTTGTAAATTTAGATTAACAAGTTATTTGAAGATTTCTTCTTAAAATATTGAGGGAATTACTGAAGCAACCTTCACTTAATTAAATTTAGATGCGGAAACAGGAAACTGAGCAAAAGAAAAACATCACATAGGACTCCATTATTTTTGGACAATTGTCCCCGGAAAAACCCAATGCGGGAAAACCGGTGCAGCAAATTTGAGGGTTCTATTATTAAGCAACAGTTATTCTAAATACATCTCTAAATGTCTCACTGGACAATTCAGTTACAGAGAATAGTAACAGCGAAAAATAGTGAGATTACCTCACTCTGCGAGTCTCGGCTGATCCGGTAGTTGAACTGACAAAACCCCAACACCCTTTGCGCTGCCTCTGAGCAGTAGTTGCATAGGCCTGCGTGGGGACTGCTCTGGAACTACGTCACCTCTTTTGCATGATCTTTCAGCCCTCAGGAAACTCGATCCCAACTCTCCCGGCTCAGAATATCAATTTCCCAATTGAAACTCAAACTCTTGCTCAGAAATTGTGTTGCCTCTGCATGTGGCATGCGTAGCCCTACGTCACCCCTTCTGGGTGTTGTGCCACCCTCTCTGGGCTCTGCGCTGCTTCCTTTGCGTCTTTCTTTGCCTCTCTACTGATGATCCTAGGCCCCGGAGAAGATCCTCCTGCCAAAACTATCGCTGCCCCTCAACTGTGTGAAGAATCTCTAGATCTAGTTTTCCTTTGAACATTCCTCACTTCAAAAAATTCGATCACTTGATCCTTTCGGTGTATTTTACAAATGGCCCTCAAGCCTTCCTTTATAGTCTTCTCGTTGAGTCTTCAACAATCGAGATTAGATCTCCAATCAACGACTAAGATTACATTTAGACAGGATCTGCTTTTTCTAGAAGTTTCATCCATAGTTTAAATTAATACCCATTAATTATTTTAATTTCCTAAGTTAGACTTAGGCTCCTCATTAAAAACAATTAATTTATCAAATAAAATTGTTTCTGGGTGAAATTTCCCAAAGCAATTTATGGGTTATTTGTAATGCATAGTGAAGCACCACCCGCATAAGACTCGCAGGTCTTAGCAGGTTATATAGTGAGTCGGTCACTCGCATAGAACTCACGCTTAAGACCCTTACCCGAGCAAACCCGCATTAAATTCTTGTAACCGTATAGGACCCGCAGGTTTGGTATAAGGCCTGCATCAAACCCCTATAAGACCCGTTGACCCTCAGAATGCAATTTTTTTCTTTTCTTTTTTAGAAATGAGGTACCCAGGCTCACAGAGTCTAGGCCTAAGTTTCTCTAGCCCTTTTCCTTTGACATATTTCTACTTATAAGATTGCAATCTCAATAAAATGCAATCCCCTACCTCAAATCCCCACTCCTTTAGTGTTATTCCTACACAAATTTCATCTTATCTTTGACCAGTTTGAGGTTTCCCTTTACTGGTTTCAAGATCTAGTCGATCTCATCAAGGAAATCATGGACTGCTGGCACCTGGGTGTCTTCAATAGTTCACTTGATCAACAAGGGACAGTAAATGGCCTTAAATGGTGACACTCTAAATAGCAATGTTATCGGAACCGAACCGGTGATCGAGCCGGAAAACCTTATGGACCAGGAACTGCCGAATCCGGAAAACCCCAAGAAGAACTAAAAACCGGTTTACCAAAAACACATAAAATATTCATATTTTAAAGGAAAAACAAATATATTCCATGTGCATCCATTATGAATCCAAACCATTTATACAAAAATATGCAAAAGTTCTCATTTATATACAAGTAATAGTGCATACAACCAAAATAGCACTTAGTGCAAAACATCGTTGAAACAAAAATGTTACAAACATCAAGAAGCAGGCTCTAAAAGGCCTTTATAGTCCAAAATAACATCATAGATCATAGTATTATACTACAACCTACAATACTACAAGCTACAGCTACAACAAATCAATGATCAAATCATCAATCATCAATCATCATCAGAATCATCATCTTGATCATCCTCCTTATCCCCATCTAAAGAATGAGTAGCATCCAAGTCTACAATGGGATTTTGGCTTGATTCCCATGGCCCTTGATTTACACTCTACAATTTTGGAGAAAATCAGCTCCAAAATCTTTTGAAATCAACTATGTAGCCAACCCCAACAAAATAAAAAAAATTCTTCCACCAGTTGCAAAAACCACTGAAGAAAACCCAAAGATCTTTGGGAAAAAAAAAACTTTGAAGTATCTCGAAAATCTGCCAACCCAACAACTCTACAAGGCTCCAATCAACTCTTCAAATCTGCAAAAAATCTCCCTTAGAACAACCCTACAAAAAACTCTCTGAATTCTCCTCACCGAACACAACTCAAGAATTGCAAGAGACTTGAATGAATAGTGTGAGTGAAATAGAGGGGGTGGGGGTGTTTAAGTAGGTTTAGGGGGGGGCCTAGGGTAGCATTAGTAACTACGAAAAATAATAATTTTAAAAAAAAAAATTAAAATAAAAATAAATTTAATGCCCAGGCTTGTGAACCGGTGGAACCGGTCTTTGAACCAGTCCAAACCGGACCAGTATGGAACCCGCCGGTTCGGTAATGGAACCGGCCGATTTGGTACCGAACTGGTCATTTCTGGTTCGGAGGGCCGGTTTGGACCGGTTTTGCCTCCAAACCGGTGGGACCGGCCGGTTTTTCAGAACCAGTTTGGTTTTGATAACATTGCTAAATAGTGTGTTATGGTGAATTGTACCAATTTTTTTCCAAATGCAGTCATTTTGGCTATGAAGCTTGTCAGTCTGCAACATAGTTTCTCAAGTAACCCTCTAGAGATTTGTGAACAATCTTCTTTTGTATATTAATTTGAGAGTTGATCACTAACACTAAAATATTAAGGTGGTACCAACAAGTTAAGATAGCCACTTCCATAAGTGTTGATAAATTTTGTCAATCAATCGACCATGATAAAGTGTTTTACCCTCCCGTTTGAGGAAAACCTGTGATGAATTCCATGTTAATGGATTCTTGTCTTTTTTTAGAACTGGCAAGCGCTGAAACAACATAGGACTTTTCAGTCTCTGTTTTATTCAATCTAATAAATCTTGCATGAAGCTACTAACATTTTACATCTACTTTTAAACCCTTCCAAAAGGAATTACTTATTATTTTGTAATGTATCTTATAGAAGCTAGTGTGAAAAACAATAATCTAGGAACAACATTCCACTAAGATCTTTTTGAACTAAAATAAGATAAAGGGTACTTGTGGTTTTTGGATAAAATCAAACCATCTGAGAATGTATACACATTCTCGTCTTCCTCCATGATTTCCAGGTACTATAGCAAAGAAATAACCCTCTCATCTTTGGCATACTCAACTATATATTTTGTTTTCATCTTGGTTTAACTGCAAATATTACTTGTTTCCCTCTCATCTTTGGCATATTCATCTATATATTTTCTTTCCATTGTACGCGTGGTCGTCCATGAGTGATGAGACTCAAGATTGTTATGATACAATCATTTATCATTTATGACGTATGTATTTGAATTTTGAAATTGCTGACATTTTTTATTTTAACTATGGAATCATGATTCCTTGTCTTATTTAGTATCTAAATGTTTTGCTATCAAAAATCGAATATGTTTTGCACTTTTATAGATATGAGATGATGTTATGAATTATTGCAAATATTGTGGTTTTTATAACTTATAAGGATTGGAATTGTCATTAGTTTCTTTTCTGTACTTTAAATTTACCATATTTTAAGGTTTTTTTGCATTTTGACGAGTCTTATATGAGTCTTATATGGGTTGTTCCCGAGTCTTATACAAGTACGAGTCGTGCAACATTGGTAATGCTTGTGTCTAAGCCTCTCCACAATATTTGAGACTTAGAGCACATCTGATGCTACCACAAATCAACATTTGAAACCCGATTTATTAGGTGAACAGGTTCGAGCATCGGTTAAAACTATGATTAAACTAGCTACACTACATTGGATGGTGAGGCCCATGAGTGGTGATAATATGGGTTGGTGCTACGGGTCACAGCAGTGTCACTTCATACACTGAGTTCACTCAAAGGCTCATTGAGCAATTTCATAGGAAAGATCCGCAGCTTCATTTTAGTGGCACAGTTCAACCAGATAGGTAGTTCAGAAGCTTATATCTCAGAGCTTCAGAGGCTAGCAATCATGGTCACATATTTCAGAGACCAGATTGATAATGTTATTTCAATTTGTAGAGGGGTTGGTAGAACCTCTACGTGGATGGGTCAAGGGATTTCAACCCACCACTCTTCGTGCGGCAATCAACAAGACCAGGGACTTACAGGATTTCGCTTCCAAAAACAAATTCACTCCTAAACCTTCTTTCCCCCAAAAACGTAAAAAGGTCAAGCCTTTTCAGAAGGAGTGGACCGGGAAACCAAAGATGTATGAGAAGACACTGAAAGAGCTAAGGAAGAAGAAACTTTGTTTCAGTTGCCAGGATCCAAGGGCACAAGTTTGTTGGAAAGGACAAAGTGGGCAAGGCTCACTATAATGAGGTTTACTCGGAGACTGACAGTGATGATGGGGATGAGGAGCGAGTAGAGGGACAAGTAAAGGGACAAATGCACCAGACGGTTGGAGGCAATTCCTCGCACGCAAAGGGCAAAGCCCCTACTATTGCCTCCATGTCAAGGTTCCCTAGATATCACACTTTCAGAGTCACAGGGGTTCTAGTAGGGCTGAAGGTGATAGTATTGATTGACAGTGGGGCTTCCCACAATTTTATAGATGCGGAGATGGCGGAGCGAAGAGGGATTTCTACTGAGGAGTTCGATGGGTTTACAGTTGTCATTCCCAGAAAATATCAAATGGATTGCAACAGATGCATCCCCCGTATTACAGCTCAACATAGAGAACTATACAGTGACAGAGGACTTCATTGTGGTGGATGTACCACACACTAATGTGGTGTTGGGTTGTCAGTGGCTTTACTACATCGGGAAGTACACCACAAACTAGCAAAACATGGAAATGGAGTTCAAAGAACTAGTAGATGGCAGGAAGGTAGTTTTGAGGGCCATGCATCAATACCCACCAAAAATAGTTTCAACCAACCACATGGAGACAGTCTTGAAACGAGGCGATATTGAGTGGGCAGTAGAGTGTCTCATTACAGATAACAGGCAACCAAAGCAACCATGACAACACTCAGACGACATTCAAGTATTACTTCGTAAACATCAAAAAGTTTTTGTTGGCATTCCTCTAGGCAAGCCACTAGACAAGGGTTTTGAAAATATTATAGAACTTGAGGAAGGTGTGCAAACATGAATAACCACCCCTTATCAGCATCCCAAGATCTATAATGACGAGATAGAGAAGACCATCAGGGAGATGTTGAGGTTGGGCCATATTCCACCGAGCTCTAGTCCCTTTGTTTCTTCAGAAGTAATGGCTAAGAAGAAGGGCAACACCCTACAGATGTGAATAGACTATCGAGGTCTCAACAAGAAAACAATCAAGAATCGTTATCCTATTCCCAAGATCGATGAACTGATGGATCGTCCAAATATTTTTTGAAGATTAATCTTCGCTCTATCTATCATCAGATTCGGGTTCGGGAGCAAGACATCTCGAAGACAGCTTTCAAGTGCCACTATGGGCACTACGAGTTTTTGGTTATGCCATTTGGACTAACCAATGCTCCCACAACTTTCCAATCTTGTATGAACCATGTGTTCAATAAGCAGTTGCAGAAGTACTTGTTGGTCTTCTTTGATGACATATTGGTCTACAACAAAACATAGGAAGACCACTAGAAGCACTTGGACGAGGTGTGGGGCATTCTAAAGGAGAATTTATCTGCAAAGGAGTCCAACTGTGAATATAGCATTATGGAGAAGCTCTACATAGGGCATGTGATTGGTCATGATGGGGTTCAGGTGCATTAGAAGAAAATTCGGGCAATCATTGACTGGCCCGCCCCAAAGAATGTTACAAAATTGAAGAGATTCCTTGGTCTTTGTACTTATTACAAAAATTTATTAAGGAGTTTTCACATTTAACAGCTCCTCTTACAGACCTCACTAAAGCACATGAAACATTTGAGACGATGAAGGAGGTGATGAGCACATGCCCTATGCTTGCTTTATCAGATTTCACCCATCATTCATGCTGGAATGTGACGCTTCGGGGACAGGGATCAAAGCAGTTCTTATGCAAAACCAACACCCCATAGTGTTCAAAAGCAACAAGCTCAAAGATTATGAGCTACACTATTCAATCTATGACAAGATTTTATCCATAATGCATGTGTTAGCCAAAGACAGGCAGTATCTAGTGGGGAACCAATTCAAAGTAAAAACAAACCATAACAATTTGAGGTTCCTCATGGAGCAAAAAGAAAAAAGTGGGAGGTAGAAAAAGTGGATAAGTAAGTTGCAAGCCTATGACTTTGAGATAGAGTACATTAAGGGCAAGAACAACATAATGGTTGATGCTCTATCGAGGATGCCACCCACTTTCTCACCCATAGAAATGATAGAAGATTGGAAGTCGTTGTTGCTGGTGGAGTATTCGAAGAATAAATTTGCTTGTGAGATTTTGAAGGGGTTGATACATGATGACAAGTATCGGGTTATGAATGACATTATTTACTACAAGGACTGAATCTATCTTGCGCTTGAGTCAAAAATCAGAGAAAAATATGCAAGCAGCTCACAAATCACCCTTAGCAAGACATTCAGGATATATAAATACCTACAGGAAGATTAGGGAGAGGTTCACCTAGAAAGGCCTCAAAATGGAGGTGTTGAGACTTGTGAGGGAGTGCAGCACTTCCCATCAAAACAAGGGAGAGCACACTCATCTTGCAAGTTTACTACAGCCCCTCCACAGCCCAAAACAAAAGTGGGAGAGCATTTCCATGGACTTTATCACTAGCTTACCTCCGGTGCAGGGCAAAGATTGCATATATGTGGTGGTAGACAGACTAACAGAATTTTCTCATTTCTTTGCCATATTGTCAAAATATTCAGCGTCATAGGTGGCCTGAACTATTTTTCAAGGAGATCTTCAGATTGCATGGGTTACTAAAGACCATTGTCAGTGATAAAGATAGCAAGTTCATGGGTGGCTTCTAGCAGGAGCTTTTCAGACTTGTGGGGATTGATCTAACTCCGACCACCAGCTACCACCCACAGAATGATGGCCAGACAGAGATAGTCAACAAGTGGTTGGAAGGCTATCTCAGGAATTATGTAACCGACCAACAAAAGGCATGGATGAAGTGGTTGCATCTGGGAGAGCATTGCTAAAATACTGCTTTCCAAATGTCCATTAGCATGATGCCCTTCAAAGCATTATATGGGTATGACGCTCCAATGTTTGCAGACATGATATTCGGGTACAATCGGGCACCACTGACCAAAGACTGGATTTAGGAGAGCCAAGACATTTTTAAAATCCTCAAGGACAATCTACATATGGCTCAGAATCAGCAGAAATTGTAAGTTGATGAGCTCAGGGTGGAGTGCAACTTTGAAGTCGGAGATACGGTGTACCTTTATCTTTATCCCCATAGACAATTATCACTGAAAACAAAAAGGACAGAAAAGATGAAACTCGGGTGTTGTGGGCCTATGAACTCTAGCTCCCTAAAGGATGTAAAATTCGCAACATCTTTCATGTCTCGTGCCTCAAAAGGCCTTGGGGCAACATGTTGTTATTTCCACAGAACTCCCACCCTTGGATGAGGAAGGAGAGTTGATCTTGGTTCCGAAAAAGATCCTAGATACAAGGGAGAGGAAGTTGCGGAAGAGGACAATCAAGGAGTAGCTAGTAAAGTAGAAAGATTTGTCAGTGGAAGATGCTACCTGGGAAGGTGAACAAGTTCTCAAACATCCTGAATTGGAATTGCTTGAGGGAAAGCAACCTTGGGCGGGAAGGATTGTATTGTCCCCAACCACTTAGGAAGCTTATCACAGACTCTGCTAGCCTAATGTGGTTCCCATAGGCTAAATCAGGCAAATATTTAGTAAAGGGGACTTCAATTGCATAAGGAAAACATTATAAAGTCTAAAAAGGAGAAAGGGTTACATTCCCTAGGCAAGTGAAAAGTCACTTTAACTTTATAAAGCAAAATATCATACTGTGACTTTATGAAAGTTGATTTAATAAAAGGCAAAAAGGTGACCATAAATTTATAAAAGAAGGAAAACGATGAGACTCTCCTCATTCGTGCATTTTGAGATTTTGGAGAAAAGAGTTCTTGGAGAGAGTTTTGAAGGAGAAGCTTAGGATTTTGGAACCCTAGCCGCAATAGCTGACTTCCGGGAGATCAATTTGCTGAAGAAATGAGTAATGAAGAGGCTGGGACGTATTCCATATAGTGGCTGATTCCAAGGACCGAGTCTATTAATCTTTCACTGCCAGATTTTAATAGGAAAGTCGACCCAACACTCTACAGGTGAATCTGGTTGAGTTCCTCTAGTTTTCAGGGTTGAATCCCTTGATAAGATGGGGGCTTATCTTTATACTTCGCCTGGGACTGCGTTTTCTGTAAACTCGTGGGAGTATCACTCTAAGTGGCTCGTATCAGCCATTACTTGCTGATCTGGTTTTATAACAGCAGACGAAAATTTGAACTAGAGGCTCTCTATTAGGATAGTGTATCTCTGCTTCACGTGAGGGTGAAATTTCTCAAGGAAACTGCATTATAACCTCTGTGGAGGCCAATATATACCAGGTTACTCTTGTATCTCTGTTGTGTATTTACTTTCATGAAAAATGATGGCCTGTAGTGTCCAATGCAGTCTATGATATGAGTTTATCAATGTTGTTATAAAGTTATGAATGGTGAAATGAAAAATCAGCAGTTTTCTTGAGACTGGTTCCTTTATATGTGCTTCACAATATACTTGCATTTGACACCAGAGACTATATTTCACCTACAGAAATGTTCAGTTGAAATATTGGAAAAACAGGTATCGTTTAAAACTCAAATTAAAACTCCGAAAAATCATTAAAAACCCACAGTATTGTAAGGTGGAATCTTATAGGTGAATTAAATTGTCGGGAGAAAATAGATCTGGCTGGTATTAGAAATTTAACAAGGCATAATTCGCAAACCTCCAACAAAAACCCCAAAAATAGATTTAGTTGTAATTATTTGGAATATGATCAACATGGCCATGCAGAGCACATTTTGAAAGCAGCTAATGAGTTTATATAAAGGTTTTCAAGACATTTTGAATCTTGGAACAACTATGGTTAAAAACCGGTAATACAAGAAACCTGATGATATTAATGTGGAGATTACTCCAAGCAAATTCCATAACAAAACAATAATCCACACTATAGTAAAACCAAATAAGCACACCTTTAATTCTGCAATTTCCTGCTCCTTTTTTGCGAAGTTTACGATAAATGCAGCCTCCCTTTTCTTAGCTTTCTCCAACTAATACAAAAAAACAATGAAAATCCAGGAGAAGGCAGTCAAATCAGTTTACAAACAGTGAATCTCATTTCCTTTGCCCATACCATGCACTGCCTAGATATATGAATGGAATTCCCAGCTGATTTAGTATTCAAAGAAACTCTATATCAGCATCTAACCTGTTCTCGCAATGACTCGTCAGAAGATCTTAGGTTCTGAATCGCATTTACAACAAGGCCTGGTTCTGCACCACCAGCAAAAATAATATGCAAATGGTTTCTGAGCAATAAAAAATTATGGGTATAGTACCTAGATATTATATAAAGTAGATGTATTCAATCTTCAAAGAACTGCTTTCTAATACAAAGAAGGAAAATGCCACGTTGAAGAGGAGAAAAACAGCTCACCAGGATTTGTGCCTGCTAGAATAAATGACTCATTCCGAAAAGCTGAACGCCACTTCTCTAGCTCATCTTCAGCATGTTTACATTTATCCTGCAGCAAAAGCAGGAGTTTTGATCTCAGGTAGAAACAATTCAAGAAACATAATGCTGATTAGATAACATAGTAAAGGGCAGCAAGAGTGGGAGGGATTATTTTCAATCCTGATGGAAATGAAGGGAACAGATTTGAATGGGGGCTCAGAAGAACAACCAATAACCAGGCTGAAGCACTAGCCCTTATATTGGGCTAGTGCTTGGGGGTCTGCAGTGCGGGCAGAATCAACCCAGTGCAGTGCACCTAGAGGTTATAGTGATAGCAGTCAGAATCAACCCCTTGTCAGGTGAGTATGATCCCAGCCTAGTTGGCAATACCTCTAGAGAGAAAAAATATTTAATAAAAAATAACAAAAAAAGTTATTGGAGACTCAAATGTTAATAAAAACATTCAGGAAATAACCAGGGCAAATTCAAAGTACACTATCAAAAATCATCTCCAGACTCCGAAAAGAGATCCAGTTCATTAAAAAAAGGGAGTTTTACCGTGTCTTAAGGAAACTAAATGAACAGGCAGATTCTTCAGCCAGTATGGCCAGTTGGCTTGAACGAATAGTGGGGGATAAATATGGATTTAGCCAGATGCTGCTCCCTTGAGCATTTAGTGGGAAAAATTATGTCTCATAATGGTGGAAAAAACAAAACAAAAAAAACGATTTAAGTGGTAATGTAACACCTAACAACAATTATCATGTATGAATCAAGGAACTCATCGATGCAAATGTGTTCAAGGATTGGAACATTATCTTCACATGCACTGCATGCATTCAAACCATCCACGGGAGGTACTTGACATTGTGGGAAGCAATTGAAGCCTGCTTATCACGACCAGCAGAAATTCACATTGCTCCAGTGGGATAATGGAAATTCAAGCAGTGAATTTAGTCCAGATTGTTCAGAATTGGTATATGGCATGCTTTCTCAAAGGATTTACAAGATCCTCCCAGGGTGCTTGGTGCAAAAGCTGGTCAGGGTACGCAGTTATAAACAGAGGACCAAAACCAACCTCATTTGAAGCGTTCCACTTCCAACAGATATTCTCTGCATGGTGAGTTGTGGCAGAAGTCAATTTAGTGGAATATTAAATATTTGGCTATGTCTGCAGTGGGGGAACTCGATAGGAAATCACTGCAGCTTGAAGAAAGAGCCTTGGCTCCTTGTCAATTATCACAGCTTCAATCTAATCAGCAAAATTACAGGAATTTGACAAGGAGCAACCAGAATTAGATGCCTCTGGTACATCCTTACAGATACGAATCCAGGTCACCAATACGAAGGACAATGCTTAGAGCATGAAATTTCAGAGATGAAGAGACAGCTCAGGCAAAATGAATCCCACATTTTGAAAAAAGGGAGAGGTTTATCAAATCTGCTGCACAGAATTGGGATTCGGGCTGAAGACAGACAATCCACGACAAGGAGATAACATTCCTTATGGAAACAGTTCACAGTAAACATCAGGAAATTGCAGAATTAAGGAACGAAAGCACTATGAACAGGCATACTGTCGAGATTTTTGGGATCAGTTTTGGGCTACTTCTCTCCACACATGCAAAGAAAATTAGGGCTTCAATCTATTGCAGGAAGGTCGAGTTGCAGTAACATCAAGGTGTCAAGGATTGGTGTCAACAAGGACAAGTTTGAAGGCCGAGTTCACTAGGAAGGAGAAGGAGGCATAGCGAAGAAAAAGGAAAATAGATATCTCCATTATCCTCTCTCACGTGTGACCTAGGGTTTCTGAAGCTAGGATTGAAAAATTGCAGAAGTTGTAGGTAAGCCAAAATTGCGGTAAGGAAGGACGAAGTTGCAGGTAAGCCGAAATTGAAGGAAGGACGAAGTTGCAGTAAAAGTGTTGTTGGGGCCAAAATTGAAGTCAAGGAAGAAGTAGCTGCTTTGACTTACGGGCAAGATTGACTTGGTTTTGGAGGAATCTTGCTCAAGGGTCTAGGTCTTGGAATTCGTCAACTGATGATTCTATGGTTGATCGCCTACATCTTGTGTCCTATTGTCTCATTGTTTTATTGTTTTGGTAGCTAGTTGATGATAGAAGAACACTAATAATAATAAGCAAAAGAAGAAGCTAACCAAAAAAAGTAAAAAATTAAAATACATCACAATCAGTTATCAAGTAAGAGAAATCATCCTTATACTTTTTCCCTATATTTTTCAACATGGTATCAGAACTAAGGTGACAAGTGATGTAAGGGCAGCTCAACAAAGGACATTCAAGGACCAAAGTTCTAGAAGATTATCAAAGGAATCAATCATCAAGAAGATCCTCTCATCATCAAGGCATTTGGGGGACAAGGATCACATCATCATCTTGAAGGAAGTCATAAAACCTAGTTCATTCAAAGAAGGCATCTACACTTGGAACATTATTGGGATGCTTGCTCAATCATCACCTCAAAGAAGGAGACCTCAAAGACCCTACCTCTAATCAAGGAAAGGATACAAATCGAAGCATCTTGAAGTCTACTCATTCAAGGAAAACAAGATCAAAGGCGTTTGCATCATCATCAAGGATTCAAAGTGATCTTTTGAAGAAAGACATTTCATCAAGAATAAGTCCTCTACTACCAATATAATCATCAAAATAAAGAAGGCAGCGGGTTGAAGAGGAGTATCTTCACAAGTAAGTATATTTATGTCTACATCTGAATCTATCAAAATACCTTTTTGCAAGCAAAGCAACAAGTTGGTTGGGGCTCCAAACTTTCTCGCATGGAAGAAAAGGAAAGACCTAAATCTCATAGAAAATGAAGTTATGGAATATGTTAAGGGCTCAATCACTAAACCTCCAAAGGAAGAAGCTCAAGCTCATGCTAAGTTCATGAAAGGGGAAGTAAGGGCTTAAAGGATTCTCATATACTCTATCAAGGACTGCCTCATTCCCTATGTATCAAAACTAGAAACATCAAAAGAAATATATGACAAACTTGTACAATTGTTCTCTGTGAGCATTGCAAGAGAAGTGATCTCGTTAAGACAAGAACTCTACAAGATGAAGATATGAAAAAACGAAGGAATAGCCTCATACTTTATGGGGGTGTCTGGACTCTGAAATAAGAGACCAACTACAAGAGTTGGGAGAGATAATGTCTGACAAGGAAATGACTACTATAGTGCTCAATGCATTGCAAGGGGAATGGGGTAACTTTACATCAAGCATCTATGGGAAGAAGGAAGCTACTCAATTCAATGATCTATGGTCACTACGCAAAATTGAAGAAACCATGTTGAAAGAAAAAAGTGATGTAGGATCAAATGAGCAAACTCAAACAAATGCTGTCATGGCAAAGAGGAAAGGAAAGTTTGGGAAATTTGGTCCTCAAAAAAGGAAGAAGAATATGGCTAAGGTTCAATGCTATGGAGGTCAAGAATATGGGCACTACAAGAGGGATTGTCCCAAACTCAAAAAGAGGAAGAAAAGAAGCCCATGTCACCAAAGCAGGGGAAGATGTTGAAAAGAAGGAATCCAAGAAGGAAGAAGTAAAATATCTCTTCTATGATTGAGATAAGTCTTCTCCACCTAGTTCTTTTCAGCTCTTGTAAAATATGGCTATTATAGTAGTTATCATTAGAAGCATGATAGGATTCATCATTTTAGGAGATGGCATCATAGGAGCATTCAACTAAAGCAAGAGATCAAGATATCATCATAAGAAACTTGAAAGATAGCTGAAGTAGGATTCTATAACAGTGATCATTAGAAGGAAGTAGCTCTTAGTAACCTCATTAGAAGCCTAAGTAGCACTTATGAGTAGAAGTAAGCCATCTAATATAGAATTCATCATACACCATTGGGAACGAGCATCTGCAAGATGAGGATAATCAGGATCCTTTGCTGGGATTTTCATTAGAAGGTTCATCTCTTAAAAGATGTCTCGATAAGAATTCTACGTGGGATTCATTGTTTAGAAGAATGATGGTATGATGACAAAGGAATGGAACACGTCAAAGATGATTGAAGCACTCTCAATCAAGGACAGGAAGTTGCTAAAGAAAGTCTAGATGACCAAAGAAGAAAAGAGGGAGCTTATGTTGAAAATAATACCAAGGAGAGGTGTTACTACGCATTTATCCCTTTTAGCCTAGTAGACACATTAATGACTTTTTCTTTGTGACATTTATCAGTTATATTAGTGTCATGGGTGGAAGAGATACTTAAAAGTGGTGCACCATGTACTTTTTCTAAAATTAAAATCACTTGTACTTTATAAAGTGACCTTATGTGTAAAGTACAGAGTTCACATTTATAATATTAAAGTGAATTGAGAATCACTTTATGACAAAAATAGAAAAGGTATACAACTTGAAAAAGGTACTAGGAGGCTTTTAAGAAATGGGACCAATTTGTGAGGGGGCTCAATTGAGAAAAGTTATCTCAACAACACATCTTGAGATTTGGAGATTAAATCTCAACCATTGAATTCTAGGGTTAGGGATTCAATCTTTTCTAAAAGACAAAAGGAGAAAAGGGAGGCTCATTCTTCACTTGACACTTGAGAGAGCAAGAGGAGAGGAGAAAAGGAGAACTTCAAGGAGGGTTTGCAGCCAGACAAAGGAGGCACAAGTTTCTAGGAGAAAGCAACCATTAGAGGCACGAGTTTCTAGGAGAAAGACACGGAAATTGAGGGGACAGTCAGCACAAAATTTGAGGGAACAGCAGCACAGAAAATCGAGGGCAGATGCATGAGTTTCACGGCTATTGTGCACAAATTTCGAGGATTGCTCCTACCTTGACTGGGACCGGATTTCGAGGTATGGGTTTGCTGCTACAGGCAGCACAGATTTTGAGGATGTTTCCTGGCACAAAAATCAAGGGAGAGCAATCACCTCCAGCGCAAAAATTGAGACACCTTCGGGGACGAATTTTGAGACATCTAAGGCACATATTTCAAGGCTGAGTTTGAACAGAAAACGAAGCAGATTTGGCATTGATATCAAGGCAGAATTTCTGGGCATGAAATTTGTAAAATCTAGAAATTATTCCAGTGGGCACAAATTTCCAGAAATTTAATGCTTCAGCTGAAGGAGATAAGTACGGTGGTTATTTTTATGTACCTAAACAAATTTTTTCAAGCAATAAAATAATCCTTTGAAGAACAGTTTTCCCCAAAAGGCTGTGGGGTTTTCCCGGGGTCACCTTGACCAAAAATAAGTGTCTCTCATGCTTAAATGGTTGCCTAAATTTAGCATTAATTTCAGTTGATAGGAAATGTGTTAAATAGTATAAGTACTCTTTGAATGTTTACAAATAATGCACTCTGAAATTTATATCAACATGACAAAACATGTGGGTTGGGTCAAATGAAAACATGCAAAATTGTAAACTGGGGTTAGGGTGCAGATCATTAATTTTCTACATGGTATTGGAGCTTAGTTGAGCCAACTTGAGGCTCAGATCTTCATTTTCAGTCTGCTAATAAAGAGGGCAGCAAGCTACCAAAGTCTTCAAACAGTGAACCATACCTTTGAAACTTTGCTAGAAACCCAAAGACTTCAGCAGTTCACAGGGAGATTGGTTCTAGCTTCCAGATTTGCTTCATTTGGTTGGTTGTGGGGTAATGGCTACTGGGTTGAGAATAGAGGACAGATTGATGGGGGCTGAAAATTTTGGCCCATGGTAGACGAGAGGATTATGCTTTTACTGGAGGAGGTAGAAATGTGGGATATTGTACAAGCAGTGGTACAAGCACCCACTAATCCAGCTCTGTTGGTAGAGTTCAACAAGAAACATGTGAAGGCAAAGAAGATCCTTCTAGATGCCATCAAGGATCATTTGTTCCCTCATGATTCACGGATGAGATATGCATATCAGATGTGGGAGTCCTTGGTCTCTTCGCACCAGAGTTATAATCAGAACAGGAAGATGATATTGAGACAAAAATTACGCAACACCAAGATGACCAAGACCGACAATGTGACATCTTTCCTCACCAAAGTCTCACAGGGGAAAGATGAGTTAGCTGCTATTGGAGAAACTATTCCAAAGGAGCAGTTGGTACGCATTGCTTTAGAGGGGTTCACCGAGAAGTGGTATAGTTTTATCCACAGCTTGGTGGCTAGAGAGCATTCTCCTGGTTGGAGGAGGATGTGGGACGATTTCTTCCAGGAGGAGATCAGGAGAAGCATGTGCAGTGGCAACAAGAGTGGTAGGGGAGGTGAAGAGGAAAATGTTGTTGTTGCGGCAAATGGCAAGAGGACAAAGAAGATCAAGAAGGGGTCTTCTAGTGGAGTAAAGCAGGATAAGGGGAAGCAGAAGGCTAAGGAGAATGACATGAGCAAAGTGAAATGCTTTGTTGTGGGAAGATGGATCACTATGTTGTTCAGTGTCCCAAAAAGAAGGATAAGAAGAAACAAGGAGTTGCAGCTACAGCAGATGTGGATGAGTTTGCATCTATGTTTGATTCAGAGTGTGCTTTGGTGGTGAGTTTAGCCACTCATGTCACATCTTTCCGTGCATGGTTCATAGACAATGGAGCATCCTGCTATATGACCAGAGTTAGAGAGCACTTCATGAGGCTTTTGGAGGATGACATTAACTTGGAGGCTGTGCTTGGCGACAACTCCAAAGTCAAGGCAGCAGGTATGGAGACAGTATCATTTCAGAGGGAGTCATTACCTCCTCTGAAGGTGACAGATAATCTTAATGTTCCAGGCCGAAGAAGAGTTTGATATCTGTTTCCATCTTGGAGGGCAAGGAGTATGAGGTACTATTCCAGAAAGCACAAGTGTTGTTGTATCCTAGAGGATCCAGTATCGAGTCTCCTCATGTGATTGGAGTTCGTAGTGGGAAACAATACAAACTCATGTTTCAGCCTCTTCACATTATGGTCGCGCAGAAAAGTAGCAGTGGTTTATGTGAGTTGTGGCACATGAGGATGGCCCACTTGCACCATGGAGCTTTCAGCATGTTGAGGGAGATGGTTACTTGGTTTCCAGACTTCATCACTGATCATCATGATGTGTGCAGGGGGTGTGCTTTGGGAAAGTACACCAAGACACCTTTCCAGAGCAATGACAGCAAAGTTGCAGGTGTCCTTGATCAGATTCATTCTCATGTATGTGGTCCTATGTCCCATGTCTCATTGAGCAGATATGAGTACTCTGTGACTTTCAATGATGACCACTCCAGGAGGACCTGGATTTACTTCCTGAAGACCAAGGATGAGGTCTTCAGGCGATTCCAACAACTTAAGGCTCTTGTGGAGAACCAGATAAGGAGGAAGATCGGGGTGTTAAGATCAGACAATGGGGGTGAGTACACTTCAGCAAAGATGAGAGACTTTTGCGGGAATGTCGGCATAAAGAGGGAGCTCATTGTGCCTTATAACCCTCGGGGGAATGGGGTGGCAAAGAAGAAGAACAAGACCATTGTGGGTGCAGCTAGAGTGATGTTGCATGATCAGAGTCTACCTTTCTTATTGTTGGCCGAGGTGGTTAACATTGTTGTTTACTTGCGAAACAGGAACCCACACAGAGACTTGGGGAGAAAGACTCTTGAGGAGATATATATCGGCAAGAAGCCGAAAGTTGGGCACATTAGGATATTTGGGTGCCTTACATATTCACACATCCCTAAAGAGAAGAGGACGAAGCTGGAACCCACAGCAGAGAGAGGTATATTGATGGGTTATAGTGAGACCAACAGAGCCTACCGCATATACCTTCCTGCACAAAGGAAGATTGTCTTGAGGCAGGATGTAAGATTTGAGGAGGAGAAGGCTTTGAGGAGGTCTCAGGAGATTGATCAGGTAGAGCAGCAAGCTCCTCAACAGGGGGCCACACCACAGGTTTCAGGAGCATCAGGTGGTACATCAGGATCAGCAGGTTCACCTTCTTCAACGGTGACAGATTCACAAAGCTTAGCTTTGCCTGGTACCGGATCACCTGGTGCAAGTTCATTAGGCATAGTATCTCAGAGTTCAGGATCTCCTTTGGTTATTTCAGAGCCTTCCTCGCTAGGAGAGGCACCAGATGAGGATTTTCCCATACCTCCACAGGAGACTACTGCCGGGAAGAGGAAGCTAAGATGGCTTTGGGAGACCCTGAAGGAGGCTCAGGAGGCAGTGGGGAGACCCAAGTGGTTAGTGAGGGAGTGCAGACTGCCAGAGAGGTTGGGTGGCTTCGTGGTAGATGTTGTAGAGACAGAGACAGCTAGTTTTGAGGAGGCTGCTAGACAACAGATCTGAGGGATATCATGGTGGAGGAGTATTCCTCTATCATGAAGAATGATGTCTGGGAGGTAGTGCCACATCCTGATGGGATGTCAGTTATGACTTCCAGGTGGCTCTACAAGATCAAGCATGTTGCAGATGGCAGCATTGAGAAGTTCAAAGCTCGGTTTGTGGCGCGGGGGTTCTCACAAGTAGAGGGAGTTGACTATGAGGAGATCTTTGCACCATTTGCTCGTTATACTTCAATTAGAGCAGTAATATCTATAGAAACTCAGATGGGATGGAGGATTCACTAGATGGATGTGAAGACCGCCTTTCTCAATGGTGTTATACAGGATGAGGTTTACATTGAGCGACCTGAGGGCTTTGATTTTCATGGGAGTGAGTCTCATGTGTGTAGGTTGGAGAAAGCCTTGTATGGACTAAAGCAGACACCGAGGGCATGGTACGAGAGGATAGATGCCTACTTGCACCAGTTGGTTTTCCAGAAGAGTGATGCAGATCTGAACCTATACTTTATTATGGTTGGTGACGATCCACTCATTCTGGTATTGTATATGGATGACTTGTTTATTACAAGGGAGAACAGTCTCATCCAACATTGCAAGAGAGATCTTGCTTCAGAGTTTGATACGATTGATATGGGGTTGATGCATTACTTCTTGGGGATGGAGGTTTGGCAGGGGCACGGGCACATCTTTGTGGGCCAGGGCAGGTATGTAAGAGATATCTCGAGGGGATTTCATATGGATGGTTGCAAGCCTATGGCTACGCCTATGATCACCAACTGGAAGAAGTTTCATGATGTTGATTCTGAGTTGGTGGATCCCACTTTGTATCGTCAGCTGATCGGTGCATTAATGTATCTGGTCAACACTAGATCGGATATTTGTTTTGCAGTCAATACATTGAGCCAGTTTATGATGGAGCCCAAGGGAGTACACTGGGTGGCTGCAAAACATGTGTTAAGATACTTGCAGGGCACAGTCAATTATGGGTTGGACTATGTCAGATGTGATGGGGTCAAATTGATTGGTTGTGCATACTCAAATTGGGCTAGCAGTGTTAGTGACCGGAAGAGCACTTTCGGATGTTGTTTCTCATTAGGCTCGGCAATTGTGTCATGGTTCAGAAGGAAATAGACGTCAGTGGCATTAAGCAACACAGAGGCAGAGTACATCGCAGCTAGTCAGGCAAGATGCAAAGCATTATGGCTTCGCAAGATGCTTCATGGACTATTTGGTCAGATGTTGAGACCAACTACGATTTACTATGACAATCAGAGTTGTATTAAACTCTTTGAGAATCCAGTATTTCATGATCAGTCAAAGCATATAGAGATCAGATACCACGTCATCAAATACTGGGTTCAACGAGGGGCTGTGAAGCTTGAGTGTATATCCATTGATGAGCAGGTAGCAGACATTCTCACCAAGTCTTTGCCAGGCAAAGCATGTATTTCTCAGAGACTAAATGGGAATGGTGAGCAACACCTTCCTCGGTAAGAGGGAGTGTTGAAAATAATACCAAGGAGAGGTGTTACTAGCCATTTATCCCTTTTAGCCTAGTAGACATATTAATGACTTTCGTCTTGGTGACATTTATGAGTTATATTAATGTCATGGGTGGAAGAGATACTTAAAAGTGGTGTACCATGTACTTTTTTTAATATTAAAGTCACTTGTACTTTATAAAGTGACTTTAAGTGTAAAGTACATAGTTCACTTTTCTAATATTAAAGTGAGTTGAGAAAGTCACTTTATGAGAAAAATAGAAAAGGTATACAACTTGAAAAAGGTACTAGGAAGCTTTTAAGTAATGGGGCCAATGTGTGAACGGGGTCATTTGGGAAAAGTGATCTCAACCACACATATTGAGATTCTGAGATTAAATCTCAACCGTTGAATCCTAGGGTTAAGGATTCAATCTTTTCTAAAAGACAAAAGGAGAAAAGGGAGGGTCATACTTCATTTGTGTTAATTTTGAGTTAACATGTTCTTTGCTTAGGTTAGTTAGATCATTTCCCCATTAATCCATTAGCAATCTCATTAATCATGATTACAACTAATGAAAGAATATAAATAATAAAAGTTGAAGAGAAGCCAAGACAAAAGAACACACGAATATGGCTCAAGCCATGGAAAAAAACCACAAGATGGAGAAAACCCTGGATCGATTCTTCTTATTATTATTATTAAATGTTTAGCACAAAAATAGAGAGAGAGTACACTTAAAGTCAAATTGACTTGCCAATATGTTGAGGACTACTACTACCCAGTTAAGTCTGCATTTTATGTTCCATGATCTCATTAGAGGTAGATAATAGATAAATCCGCCATATAATAGACTTCAAAAGCAACTCGATCCTGGATGCATATAAGTGGCCTTCTTTACTGAAGATGAGGAACCCAAATTATATTGATCTTGGAATGAATGAAATATGGTTAGGGCATACATCTACCCTAACCTACAACAGCAAACTCACAATATAAGCCTCAAAAACATTCGATCTTCTCAGCAGTGAAAGCGGCTTAGGCTAGGCTAATACCTTAGCCCCTTTTCTTCCATTCAACAGGGGTCTAAACCTACCATACTCCACAGAGGGTCTGTGGCTAACAAGGGTACGAAGAATACGGTCCAAAACACCCATCGATCTAGTTTAGATATCCCACCAACAGCCTCGGTCTTCTTCCAAAGATACTCGACCTGATGAGGGAAAGGATTTACCACATGAAACTAACCCGAACATGCCCTAAAAACCTGTGGCCTTCCCAATAAAAGATTCTCGGTCGTGTGATCGAAGAGAAAACCCAAAACAAAATACTCTTGTGTCCTCCTTCTCAGCTCGACAGCCTCATACATGATTTTGACCTTTTGATGTGTGAAATGAGATTGAAAGCACCTCTATATATACTAGTCGTTGGGGTGGAAGAGACATGACTTTTGGACTTATTGAGCCAACTTAAAGATAAGGCTGACCTTGATAATATTTGTGTGGGAGAAAAAATTCAAAATCCCACTTTCACTTATCCAAACTTCACGATCTTTAAATCGATTTTGGTCTACTTGAAAAGAGAAATTCAATGCTGCAATTATCTTTCCCAAAGGAGTTATCCAAAGTGGAATTTGGCCCTAGTTTCCAATTTTAAAACTCCCTCTCAACTAGGGAGAATTCCACCTGCCAATCCATCCATTATCATGCCATCCAGTCAACATGGACCATCTTTGTATCTCGTTTTTGCTATGCTCTGTTGAACACTGATATGAATAATGAAAAAGAATCGATCGAGAGTGAGTCACAAGACCTTGCCACTCTCTACTGACAAAGGTCAGTCCATATAACCAAAGGGGTGAACTCCAATCGAACTTGATCCCAAGAGATCAAGTTGAAGAAACATCATTCATCCTAGACATAGGGACTACGACAGTGCACGATGCGTCCATCGATAGTGCTATGGTCCCTATCCACTTTTCCCAACTCAATGGCCAGATGAGAGGTACTTCCCAAGTGTCTCGGACTAGATGGGTAGGATGATACTGAATCAATAGTAGGGAAAAAATGTATCACATCCTGGACACATCACAACCATCGTAGGGAAAGGATGGACCACATCCTATATGTATGCAAATCACCAAGAGTAGGGAAAGGATGAACTACATCCTACACATATGCAAATCACCGAGAGTAGCGAAATGATGAACCACATCCTACAAACGAAAGTCACAACCATCAATCGTAGGAAGAATCCTAGACGTGGGGAGAGGATGAACCACGTGTTGATTTGGGGTAGCATTGGATGTGTTCTAAGTCTCAAACTTTGTGGAAAGACTTAGACACATGTATTCCAAATAACCCAGAAATCGTTTGGGGAAATTCCACCTAGAGATGGTTTTATTTAATAAATTAATTATTTTTAATGAGACCCTAAGTCTAAACTTAGGAAATTAAAATAATTAATGGGTATTAACCTAAACTGTGGGTGTAACTTCTAGAAAGAGCATATCAATACAAAATGTAACCTTAGTCGTTGATTGGAGATCTAATCTCGGTCATTGAAGTCTCAACGAGAAAACTAAAAAGAAGACTTGAGGGTCATTTGGAAAGACACACCGAGAGATCAAGAAATCGAATTTTCTGAAGTGAGCAGTGCTCAAAGGAAAACTTCGATCGAGAGATTCTCATGCAGACCGAAGCTGCATTGACTTTTCTGCTACTACCTGCGTTGACTTTTCTGTGCTGTCTTTGGGTTGACTAGTGTTGACTTGTGATGAGCTGTCTTTGAGGGTTGTGGGTGTGACACATGAAAGGTTGGCTGACCGAGAAAGACTTTGCTGGTTGAAGCATCCTGTTGACCAATGTAACGCAACAATATCTCATATCTTTGCTGGACAAAAGGAATTGTAAATCTGATCTATATTTGGCTTGTCTTCTATTGATCTGGTATTGTGTTCTGACAGCATTTTACTTTCATGTTTTATAATTGCTATTTTGTATCGGGCCTAAGAAAGATTGAAGTAAAAGTGCATCAAGCAGAGAACACCATGGTTATCTAAATCTAACATGGTTTCAGAGCTGAGGTGGAGACAAAATCCAAGAGTCCAAGTTGATGTTAGAAGCTATCTCTAAAGGAAGCAATCCTATCAAGGACAAATGGCCTCCTCAACCTACAAGGGTTTCAAAGCTGATGATAAATTGACTGATAAGTCTGATTATCATGCATGGAAGATGTCCTTGGATTTGGTGCTAGAAGATCAAGATGTCATGGACTATGTGCAGGGGAAGATTCAAGAGCCTCCATCAAATGCAGTTGCTACCACGAAGACAGTATAGAAAAGGGGAAATCAAAGCAAAGATGATTATTCGGGATTCTATTCATAAGCACTTGGTTTCTTACATTTCTGAGCTGAATACATCTAAGGAAATGTACGATAAGTTTGTGAGCATGTTCAGGGCTAGCAATGCTAATCAATTCCTCTTCTTCAAGAATCAACTGAAGAATATCAAGAAGGGTAAGGATGAATCTATTCAATCTTATTTTATGAGGCTCACTGAAATTAGGAATAGCCTCCTAGCTATTGGGGAAGCAATATCTGATCGAGAGATGGTTCTTATTGCACTAAGCGGTCTCCCCCGTGATTGGCATGTATTCAATGCCACTATTCTTAATAACAATGTGATTCCTAATTTTGATGAAATATTGACGAGATGCACTCAAGAGGAAACAAGAATGATGGAGTATGCCTTTAATGGAAATGGAAGTGACCCTACTGCCTTCGCCGATCATGCAAAGAAGAAGAACCTTGGTGGCCCGAGAAATCAAAACCATGGTAGAGCGGGGCCCAAAGGAAGGAAGGGAAGATGTTACACTTGTAACAAGTCTGGTCACTATGCAAGAGAGTGCCCTAATAGAAGGGACTCTCCCAGGGATGATGAAAAAAACAACTCGAGATGGAATGGCAGGAACAACAGGTTCCAAGGAAAAAGAAAGGCTCCCTCTGATCGTAGTGGAAATGGGCAACCTTTCAAGAGGTTAAGAAATTCCAGGTACGATGAGTCTAATGTTGTTGATAATGAGGGAAATGAATTTATTCTTGTATTTTCCCTCTCTGTTGCATCTCCACCCTTTCACCCTGGACGTCTAGTTAATTGATAGTGGTGCTTCAAGACACCTCACTAGTTATAAAGAAGCCCTTTCAAATTTGGTTGAGAAGGATACTAATCTGGAAGTTATCCTTGGAGATAATGCCACCTATCCCGTCAATTGGACAGGGACTGTGACCCTCCATCTATCTCAAGGTCAAGTCCTCTGATTACAAGATGTGTTGTACGTACCCGATTTGAAGAAGAACCTTGTGACCATTTCAATAATGGAAGACAAAGGGTTCAAGGTGGAATTCATTGATGGAAAGGTACTTATCTAGAAGAAGAATTTCAAGGAAGCTCTTTCTATTGGTTTTAGAGTTGATACACTCTACCAGGTTGGAGGATGTCCATTGGGGGCTATTGCCATGTGACACAACTCTTCAAATAGAATTATGGCACCGGAGAAAGCCCTTCCCAAAGCAAGGAAGGTGGTGACAGGGATGCCGAATATTAAAATGAATTCTAAGATCTTTGGCAGAGAAGCTGGCATTAAGAGGGTGACCACAACTGCGTACTCTCCTGAGAAAAATGGTGTTGTTGTAAGAAAGAAAAGGATCATTGTGGAAGTTGCCCGTGCCATGCTATGTGACCAAGGTCTTCCGAATTTTCTATGGGGAGAAACTGCAAACATTGTTGTGTATGTTCAAAATAGATGCCCGCATTCCACTCTGAACTCCAAAACTCCCAAAGAAGTCTTCTCTGGTAAGAAACCTGATGTTTCTCATTTTAGAGTTTTTGGTTGTCCTATTTACTTTCATGTGCCGAAAGAAAAGAGAAGCAAGCTAGATTCTTCTGGAAAGAAGGGAATGTTTATGGGCTATAGTGAAACTTCGAAGGCATATAAAATCTAATCTATGTGCCTAGTCAAAGAGAAGTGGAGATATGCCACGATGTCACCTTCGATCAAAATGTTGCCCTCATGAAAGTGAGAAATCTTCCTAGCTCCAAGGAACACAAAGAAGATAAAGAAGCAGGCAAGCAGGAAGAGCCGAAGGATGACCAAATGTCCGATGCTGAAGGACCTATGGATCCCATTGATTCACCTCCTTCAAATAAGAGAAGAGTCAAGACCCTCATGGCTCAAGGATACTCTCGCAGATGTCGAGAGACATGTTGCCCCAAGGGGGACATTCCGTGAAAGCAAAAAGCCGAAGAGATACCAAGGATATCTAGGAGCCATGAGTACGATAGTACAATCTGAGCCTGGAACATTTGAAGAAGCCGTAAAGCATCAAGTTTGGAAGGATGCTATGCACGAAGAATATGAGTCCATTATGAAGAATGATGTCTTAGGAAGTGGTCCCGAGACCGGAGGACAAATCTGTTGTCACCTCGAAATGGCTCTATAAGATCAAGCATGGATCTGATGGAAGTGTTGAAAAGTACAAAGCAAGATTTGTTGTCCGAGCCTTCTCTCAAAAAGAAGGCATAGATTATGATGATATATTTGCACCTGTGGCCCGCTATACCACCATCCGATCTATTATTGCCCTTGCTGCTATGCAAGGATGGAGTCTACATCAGATGGATGTGAAGACCGCTTTTCTGCATGGATCTATTAAGGAAGAGGTGTATGTGGAGCAACCTCTGGGGTTCGAAGTCCGAGATAGAGACACCTATGTATGCAGGTTGAAGAAAGCCCTCTATGGGTTGAAGCAAGCCCCCGAGGCTTGGTATGAGAGGATAAATAGCTACTTGATGAAGTTGGGCTTCACTCGAAGTAAAGTTGATCCAAACCTTTACTTTAACGTTGATAGAGAAAGGCCTCTCATTCTGGTTCTCTATGTGGACGATCTCTTCCTCACAGGTGCTGACCCTCTCATTCACCAGTGTAAGAGGGAGCTAGCTTCTGAGTTTCAGATGAAAGACCTAGGACCGATGCCCTACTTCCAAGCTTGGAGGTCTGGCAGAGGCTAGGCGATATTTTCCTTTCTCAAGGAAAATATGTCCTGAAGCTGCTGGAGAGATTTGGTATTGTGGACTGTAAGTCTGTGTCGACACCGATGGAAGTCAACTTTAAGAAGTTGAGTGGAAATGTTGTTGGGCCCATGCTAGCAAATCCTACCAAGTATCGACAACTCGTAGGGGCCTTGATGTTCATAGTGAACTCTCGTCCGGACATATGTTTTGCAGTGAACAATTTGAGTCAACATAAGGTTGATCCTCATCTCATTCACTGGATTGGTGCCAAGAATCTATTGAGATATCTTCAGGGCACAATCAACCATGGGCTGAGATACACTGCCGGGAATTTGAGACTCCATGGATATACTAATGCCGATTGGGCTGGCAGTGTGGTGGATCGCAATAGCACATCTGGATGTTGCTTCACCTTCGGTTCTGCTTCGATATCTTGGGTGAGCAGGAAGCAGAAGTCGGTGGCTTTGAGCATCGCTAAAGCCGAATACATTGCAGCGAGTATGGCTAGTTATGAAGTTGTTTGGTTGCGAAAGCTCTTCAGTGATTTGTTCGGGCATGTGCTAAATACCACTGTTATCCTTTGCGATAACCAAAGTGGGATTCGTCGTTCTGAGAATCCTATGTTCCACGATCGATCCAAGCATATTGATATCAGGTACCACTTTATCTGGGATATGGTACAGCGAGGCGCCGTAAGGCCTAATCATATAGGAACTAGTGAGCAGGTCGCGGATATTCTCACGAAGCCCCTGGGAAAGGTCAAGTTCCTAACCCTCCGTGAGAAGCTTGGAATCGTGGAAAGACCTTATTCTGAGTGTCCTGATTGAGTTGGATTATGAGCTCTGGGAGCTCCAGGGGGCTTGGGGATAGCTTCTTGGAGCTATAAGCACAAACGGGGCTAGACTTGCCAAACCTTGTTGTGCTTCTGCCCCACCATTATGATATTGAGTTGGTTCGCCTCACTTTGATTTGTGCCCCGCACGCATCCTACCCATGGAGTTTTGGACTGACGGGAAGTGCCTCTCATTTGGCCAATGAGGTGGGAAATGTGGATAGAGACCATAGCAAGATCGATGGACGCATCGGAGATTGTCATACTCTCTATGTCTAGGATGGCATGTGTCCAACACCTTGATCTGGGATCAAGTATGATGAGGTTCTTACCTCTAAACTGACTTTGGGTCGGTAAACTAACTTCGAGTTAGTATGTGACTCCTTTGAGTCTATTGAAGTTTTATCCTCCAAACTGAATTCGGGTTAGTATGTGACTCCTTTGAGTTTATTGAGGTTTTATCCTCCAAACTGACTTCGGGTCAGTAAACTAACTTCGAGTTAGTATGAGACTCTTTTTTAGTCCAAGAGAGTTTTTTACCTCTAAGCTGACTTTGGGTCAGCGAAGTGTCATGTCTTTGTGACTCACCTTTTGTTCTATTTGAGAAAAGAGCCAGCAAAGCAAGTTACAGCGAGATGATGCATGGTGTTTGGTTTAGTACATGATGGATGGCATTTGTGGACAAATGGAGTTCTCCCTAGTTGAGAGGGAGTGTTAATTTTGGGCAACTAGGTCCAAACTCCATGTTGCACTGCTCATATGACGATTTGTCATATTTTTGTTGGATTCCTCTTTCAGAGAGGTGCAAGATTGATCTATAGATCATCTTGATCAGATGAGCAGAACATTTATTTTGAATTTATTTTCCACATGTTCAAGGTCGGCCAGATTTGTAATGTAGGCTCACATGCCTAAATAGATGTGTCACACACCCTCATTGATGGATATAAATTGGAGAGACTTGGAGGTAATTTTCTCATCATCTCATCACACATTCTCTCATTGTGATTTGATTGGTTCGATAACCTTTGGAGACCCTTTTTCCCCTCACACGTGTGGAGCGAAGCTACTATTTTTTGTGGATCTGTCTAGGGCTTTTTGCTACAGCGTTGACCGTGGTCAACCCTTGGTCGTTTGACCTCCAACTTCTGCCAAAAAATTGATTTTAGGAGGCTGTACAGTTGGGCACTAAAATTGAGGAATTCTGGGTTGTTTGACACTAGTCTTTGGGTTGACTAGTGTTGACTTGTGATGAGCTTTTTTTGAGGGTTGTGGGTGTGACACATGAAGGGCTGGCTGACCGAGAAAGAATTTGATGGTTGAAGCATCCTATTGACCATCGTAACACAACAATATCCATATCTTTGCTGGACAAAAAGAATTGTAAATGTTGTTAAACACACGCATGGTAAACAAGAAAGTAAACACACAAGGAGAAAGATAAGCGTGCGTTATCTTATTATTCACCATAGATGTACATTTATAATACAATGGTGTGACCCTTGGATTCCATTCCAAGTGGTCTCTTGGACTCAATTTGTCCATTCGCCTTCCACACCTACCCGTTGAGGATTAGGTGTCCAACATTTCCCCCCCCCCCCTTTAATCCAAGGGGGTATGTGTGAGTCCAAGAAGAGAGTTGTAATACAAATTTGCAAAGTATCCATGGCAGCACTTAGGCTGAATCAGCTCTCTAAAATGTTGGCATAAAGAGGTGGTTTAAGGATGACCACCAACACTGGAACGCTTATTGCAGTTCTCGGAACTCTTCCAAATCTGGCAAGAAGCTGAGGGCTTCTGCTAGAGGAAGTGTCCCTCATATTTGAAGAGGTAGACCTTCAACCTAGAAGAAGGGAGGTCTACAACCTGCGATGGTTTAAGGATGACCACCAACACTAGAATGCTTAATGCATTTCCCAAAACTCTTCCAAAGCTGGCAAGAAGCTGTAGTCTTCTGCTAGAGGAAGTGCTCTGAATTCTTTGAAGAGGAAGAATATGAACCTCGCATAGATGGTTTAAGGCTTTCCACCAACCAAGGGAATGCTCATGGGCATCTTGTCTCTGGCTACAACTCTGAATCTGGAATGACAAGTTGTGGCTCAGGCTCGCTTGAACTGCTGTGTCTCTGGCTACAACTCTGAATCTGGAATGAGAGATTGTGGCTCATGCTCGCTTGAAGTGTTATGTATCTGGCTACAACTCTGAATCTGGAATGACAGGTTGTGGCTCAAGCTTGCTTGATGTGGCTTCGAAGTTTGTAGATGACCACCATTTTCCCCCCTATCAGGTACAAGGTGAGATGATGGCGAAAACTCAACTGCAAGATTGTTCAATATTCTAGAACAAATTCTGACATATGACTTAAACATCTTCTTGCCTGTTGATGCTCATTGCCAAGAAGCGATCCATCCAAGATGGATCTTTGCTCTTGCAGGAGGCTTGTTTCTGAAGCATCTGTGTGAAGAATGGGTATGCTGACCACAATGCTTGCATGGGTGAAAATCAAAACAGTGATCTTTCATATGGCCAACTCGATCACAGTGTTGGCATTTTACAATCTGTTGTTGCTTCTTTAGAAGAGGTGCAGGATCTAGAACAAGTGAAGGTGAACTGTCATGATGAAATCTGTCACACTGAAATTTGATGGACTTGGAGTAGTCCAGAATATGAAAGGACAACTCCTTGTCATATCCAAGACCAGTTATGTGCTTCTTGTGGACAAGCTCTTCCCAAGGTCTAATGATGGGCTTGGGAGGTGCAGGCTGGATGTTTGCTTCTATGTGCAAATATGCTCCTATACGAGGCTCAGTGATCTGAACAGTTCCTTGTCATTGATGGGAGTCTGAATGTTCTGAACAAAAACAAGTTCAGAATCATGACTCCACTTCTGTAATTCTTCTTGCTGAAGCTGAGATTCAAGCTCCAAAAAAATTATTTTCTCTTCTGTATTCTGCAAACAGGTTTTAATCTCACAAAGAGTGTTCTTGTTGATTTTGACTGTATCAGGATCAATAGAATATATCACAGTTTTCAAGAGCTCTAATACTTCAATAATTCTAGCCATTTTCTCCAATCGTACAATTAATATCTTAGGCTTATAAATTGCACAAAACCTGTTGGACTATAGCTGCAACTTACAATTTTTAGAATGTTGCTACACAAATTTCTGCAATGAATTTGTTAGATATACATATAAGCAGAAAGAACTATGGCATATAACACCAATCCAATTTATATACAATCCACAACTCCGAGCAATTAGGTGTGAATGTGTCAACAGAAACACGCCCTTTGTTTCAATAATGCACAGGCCTGTCGGTATCCGTAGACTAAGTAGAGTCACCACAAATCCTTGTCTCGTTCTAGGCAATCCTTGGTCTCTATGGAAGGAACATAGAGTGATGGAGAGACTGAGTAGCATAACGCTCAGTTTAGCGTTCCACTCGGTATTTTCGATTTTCCTCTCGGTCTATATGATTTTCGATCTTTGATTGCCAGTTCTGAAAGTCAATTCTAGTTTATCCTTGCAGCAATGAGCATCAGTCTTATTGGTCTCTAAGTCCAACATTCAGCCTCAAGTCATTCAATGCCTTCAATCGTGACACCTAAAGTTTTATATAGTGAGCTTTGTCTAGTCTCTTTAAACATCGTATAGTCTAAGAAAATGCTTAAGGACGCATGTACATGGGTCCTAGGTTGGAGCCGGATATGCAGATCAAACTGAAAGAATAAGAATGTATGGGCCATGCCTTGGGCATGTTGTGGATAATATAAATAATTCCAAGGATGAACTCATGAAATCGCGTTGTGATGGAGAGTGCAGGTGTATGAAGGTTGCGTATTGAGAGCACAGATTGAGAGTCTGTGAGGAGACCGAAGCCGAGGGGCCGAGAGGCAATGAAGCAACGTATTGAGGCAGCGATGGAGGGAACCGTAGTCGAGGTGCCGAGAGGCAATGGAGCAGTGTATGGCTCTGCGTAGATGGAGAACACTCTTGGACGAGTCCAGGCACTGTATTGATATGAAGGCTAGTGTGGGAGGTGAGGCTGAGAGCGGAGGTGCGAGCAGGCAGCGTGGTGCCGGAGCAGTGGAAGCGGGAGGCTGCAATGGCCAACAGCAAGTGGGAGGTCACGCAAGTGAGGGGGAGTGTGATGGGACTGCGTGTAGGGATCGAGCCACGGGAAGAAATGTGTGCCCAGGGGAAAGGAGTTTGTTTAAGTCAAGAAGCGAAACACCAAGGTCGGCAGCTCACTCCCCTCACGAAGGAGTCGACGCAGGGACGGAGGAGTCGGTGGCCACAGCAGGAAGATGGCAGGAGAGGGATTCGACGCAGGGACGAAGGAGTCAGTGACCACGGCAGGAAGGTGGCAGGAGCAGAATATGCGTTACAAAGATGCGTTACAATCAAGTGCGCAAATCTTTCAAGGAAGCTCAGATAGGTATTGCAGGGAATGGCAACATGCCATTATTATATGGCTTAAATAAGATTGAGAGATCCCCTGCTACTCCGACAGCGCAAGCCAATAACCATGAATGGAACGATTAGGTGGGGTCGCAGTGTGATAATGGAATATGCACTGTAACCAAGGGAGTGTAATACCTCTTCACAATACCAACACCATTAACCGTTAGTGCGCTCAGTATTGCATTCAACAAAATGCAGGCACAAACAAAATATCACAGAGGAAGTGGCTCAATATAATACCAGTGCCTCAATTTGGGGCAGGGCCAAAATACACCTGCTCTGATACCATGTTAAACACACACATGGTAAACAAGAAAGTAAACACACAAGGAGAAAGATAAGCGTGAGTTATCTTATTATTCACCATAGATGTACATTTATAATACAATGGTGTGACCCTTGGATTCCATTCCAAGTGGTCTCTTGGACTCCATTTGTCCATTCGCCTTCCACACCTACCCGTTGAGGATTAGGTGTCCAACAAACGTGATCTATATTTGGCTTGTCTTCTATTGATCTATTATTGTGTTATGTCAGTAATTTACTTTCATGTTTTATGATTGCTATTTTGTATCGGGCCTAAGAAAGATTGAAGTAAAAGTGCATCAAGAAGAGAACACCATGGTTATCGAAATCTAACAAGAAGGCAACAGTTCGAATCCCCAGAGGGATTGTGCATCCCAGGCCAGGAGGGCTGAATTTTCGAAGAAATTCTCTCTCTGAGTGAGTCAACAGAGAGGAAGGCCTTCCAGATCGAGATTTTATCGAGCCAGAGGGAGCAGCACAGAGCCTCAGCGTAAGTGTTGGTAGGACGCAGTTTTCTGTAGGCAGAATTTGTTTTGTTGGGCAGAAAGTCGTCAAAAGAGAGAGAAGAAGAGAGGGAATTTTCTTTCTCAGGGAGTTCCTAGCCGGGGAATTCTATTTTTCGAGATCTGAGCAGCAGATCTGAGTGGCTGATTTACCATCTCCAGCAAGGAGTGCGTAAGCCAGTCCAGCGTTGCGCAAAGGAGGAAGAGAGGGAGAAGATTCGACATTTTTCTTGACGGCCATGGCAGCTCACTGGCTTAGAGATCAAAATCGATTGGAGGGAGCCTCCAACTATGTAATCTGGAAGGCGTGAATCACATGCCTTCTAGATGAATACAATCTCAAGCTTTTCGTAACGAGTACAGTAGTTGTCCCTGCAAATCGAAATCCGCTGAAGAAGTACATGGCCGATATGGCGAAGGCGAAGAGACTGCTCCTTGATTGAGTCAAAGATCACATAGTGTCCCACATAGCCAGCAAGGACACAACTAGGCAGATGTGGGAAGCCTTAGCAACGTTATATGAAGGATCTTCGAAACAACGGAAGACTTACTTAGAGCAAAAACTAAGGATGATTCAGATGCAGAAAGGGGAGCGCATTGATCTATTCCTCTCGAGGCTTCAGGAAATCCATGATCAGCTAGTAGTCGTGGGGTCCACACCTCAGCCTGACGCGATGGTAAGGCTGGCCCTCAACGCAGTCACAGAAGAATGGCAGGTTTTCGTCCAGTGCATCTTGGGGAGAGCAACCTTGCCAAGCTGCGAAGAGATGTGGGTTGCTCATCAGCAAGAAGAGCTAAGGAGGGACCTAGTCAAGTGTAAAATTGACGACAGTAGTGGCAGTGGGTCGAAAACAGAGGAGGAGGAAAATGCAGCCCTTGAATCCAAGGGATAGCAGGAGCAACGGAGACGGAAAAAGGACATCTCGAAGGTTAAATGCTTCAGGTGTGGTGAACTCTATCACTACGCAACGCAGTGTCCTTTGAAGAAAAAGGACAAGGACGAGAAGCACGATCCGAATGTTGCGTCCGCAAAGATCGAAGAAGATGAGTATGCCATGAGTGCTCACGCATCTCCAAGAGGGAAATGGGGTGATATTGAACTGTAAGTTCGCAACAACTTCAGTTGGGCAAGATCCTTGAGGAGTCCACCTCTTGGATCATGACCTTGCTACGGGTGCCCACGATGAGTAATAGAAGGCTAGAGGAGTTTCAGTTGGTGCAAAGGAGTGTTGGAGCGACATATGCAGTAGTTACCAGCGCCAAAATCTGAGTAGTGCAGTGCAGAAAGCCACAACATAGAGCAATAGCAGCGCCGTGCTTCATAGGGACAGTGTGGGACTAGCAGCAGTCAGAGTTTTAGCATCGAGATGCATCCTGAACACTTGTTCAGATTTTTGGATGTTTTTCAGTTGCTTCTCTTAGCAACTGAGTTGCAGTGCAGATTTAGAAATGGTAGTGTTAGCAGCAGATGTGGCATTTTGAGAGGGAGTTGCAGTACGAATACAGTGTTGATTGTGAAAGGGTCAGCAACAGTGCAGTTGCAGCAGCAGCGCAGTAGTTGGTGGACAGCATGTCAGACATCAGCAGTGCAGAGGAAGATACTTCAGAGTCAGAGCAATGTTCAGCAAGGCATATTTGTTAGAGCACATTCCTCGCTAAGAGGAAGTCTGATTTGGGGTAGCATCGGATGTGCTCTAAGTCTCAAACTTTGAGTAGAGGCTACGACACACGTATTCCAGATAACCGAGAAAACGTTTAGGGAATTCCACCTAGAGACGGTCTTATTTAATAAATTAATTATTTTTTATGAGACCCTAAGTCCAAACTTAGGAAATTAAAATAATTAATGGTTATTAATCTAAACTGTGGGTGTAACTTCTAGAAAAAGCAGATCAAGTCAAAATGTGATCTTAGTCGTTGATTGGAGATCTAATCTCGATCGTTAAAGTCTCAACGAGAAGACTATAAAGAAGAATTGAGGGTCATTTGGAAAGACACACCGAGAGATCAAGAGATCGAATTTTCGGAAGTGAGCAGTGTTCAGAGGAAAACTTCAATCGAGAGATTCTCACGCAAAGAGGGGCAGAAGCAATTGGTCGGAGAATCTTCTCCGGGGCCAAGAATACTCAGCAGAGAGGCAGAGAAAAAAGCAGAGGAGGTAGCGTAGTGCCCAGAGAGGGTGACGCAGCAACCAGAGAGGGCACACAAAAACAGCACAACATTCCAAAGCATAAGTCCGAGATTCAGCTTGGAGATTGAGATTTTGAGCCAGGAGGGCTAGAATCGAGTTTCCTGAGGGTTGATTGATCCAGCAGAGGAGGTGACGCAGTCCTTCAGAGGTCCCCACGTAGGCCTACGCAATTATTGCGCAGAGGCAGCACAAAGGGTGTTGGGGTTTCATCAGTTCTGCTACCAGATCAGTTGGGACTAGCATAGTGAGGTAATCTCACAATATTTTCTTCTATCGAGTGATATTCTCTGTACTGGATTGCCAGCAAGGCATCCAGAAATTGTATTCAGAAATAACTGATGCTTAATAATAAAACCCTCAGATCTTTTGCACCGGTTTTCTCGCATTAGGATTTTCCAAGGACGTTTGTCCAAAAACAATGGTGTCATGTGCGATGTTTTTCTTTCTTGCTCAGTTTCTTGTTTCAGCATATTAATTTAATTAACTAAAGGGTGCTTCAGTAATTGCTTCAGTATTTACAGAAGAAATTCATAAATAACTTGTTAACGTAATTTACAAGTAGATGAAGTAAATTCAACTGGTTGCAGTAGGATTCCAGACTCGGAATTTTCACACCACGTCCCACCGACATGTCAACCATCAATCGTAGGGAATGAGCATCCTACATGTGGGAAAAGGATGAACCACGTCCCACCGACATGTTAACAGATACCTATATGCATCTCTCACTGGGTATCCACAGGAGAAGGTGAACCACTCATCCTGCTCATATGCCATAGGAAAAGGTGAACCACTCATCCTGCTCATATACCATAGAAAAAGGTGAACCACTCATCATGCATGAAGCCTAGCCCTAACTAACCTGAGAAGCTTGGATTGTTGCCCAAGGTTTTAAGAGCTCGGACCTGTGTTTATAACAGTGATTACCTTTTCTCCTGTCGACACTGCTTGCTGGAGTTACTTCTTTTGTGGAAGCCAAAGTTTCAAGGTCTTCTTTATGTGTGTTTGTGGCATCATATGACAGCCACATCCAAGCTGTCACTCCACTGAAATAAGGAGACAGCAGCAGTAAGGGTCGAGGTCATAAGGTGTACCTCTATAAATATATATAAAGTTTGCAGCATCATCCTTAAGGTATAAACGAAGTGGATAAGGAAGAAGATTAAAGAGATAAAATCCACTTGCTTTAAGCATCAAAAAGAGGTCGAGACCTGGACATTTCTCTGTGGCATATTCTTGAAGATAAAGGTCAAGATTCTATGATACGATCTTTTGTGGTGCAATCTAAAATACTCAGTGACATAAGTTCGAGACTGATGTGAATACTTCGCTGTGATTACATTCCGAGAATTATTTGTGGAGACAAAATTCGACAAGCAGGCTTAAAGCACTTTTGTTGAGGACTTACTACAAACCTGAATCGAATAGTCATTTGAAGCACTTGAAAATTCATTGTAGCAGACCTTTAATCAAGCATTGTGAAGCAAACCTCAACTGTATTGAAACCTAGACAGTGATGTGAAGAAAACCTTGTTCATTCTGTGCAGATACGAGTGTTGGTTAAGGTTGTCATTGATATCAATATGGCATTGTTGGAGATGGCAAATATTCTTGTATTGTTGCCCTAATCTCATGCAAACCCTAGGAAACCTAAACCCTATCTACTTGACTTGAACCTAAGTACATGAGTGCATTAATGAAATTCTAGATGCTCATAGTGTATGATCTATGATAAAGAAGAATGCTTACCATGAAACTCCTGCTATATGACATCCTTGTTCTTGATGAAGAAGCCCCAAAGCCTAAATGACTTGACTCATGATAATGATGATTGTTGAAGGTCATGAAGAAGATCTAATCCTAATAAACTTAATGGACTAAGTCTATGATGAATGAGCCCTAAAAATTAAATCCTAATGGCTTCCATGAAAAATAATAATGACATTAACACAAATATAATTTTCTTGATGGGAAAATGACCTCACCCAAGAAGGAAATTGACATCATCTTGTAGAGGATATTTTTCCCTTTCTAACGAGCTATTATACGCCTCATAACTCCTCAAGAGACCTTTCGTTGGAGGTCAAACTAGTATATATATGACGTTAGACACATCATTCCAGCCATAAAATTTCGGTGAAGAAACACAGTAGTTACAGGATTCCGAGGTGAAGAAAATAATTACAATTTGGGCATATTTTTAAAAGGATACATTACTGTTTGTTTTTTTCTTTGCTGGATAGTCCACTTCAGAAATTACGGACAGAATTACATTTGTGAGGTTCAAACTTTAAGAACAGTCATCTTTTGAAGCTCGAATTTGCAAAAACTTGTGACAATAATTGAGGACTATTTTGTGGATGTTTCAGAGCTATTGTAGGGTGGTGCAACTATAGGAAGAAGGCCAGTATAGCCTGTTGGGAAGTGTATTTAAGCCTTGGATCTGAAGCTTACAACTGTGGAAGGCTTGTGGAGGCCCAAATTCTTAACAAAATTGCAGCTTGGACCTTTTCATCTGCTGGGGTTTGTTTGCAGCTAGCAAATTTGATTGGGTACCATGAAGGACAGCGAAGACACCTTCATGTGAAGATCAAGGTTGTCATTGATGATGTGACATGGAGACTAAGTGAGGGGATAGTTGAAGATTGTTAGGGTTCACTGAAGAAGACATTGGGAGTCGTAAAGAATAACCAAACATATTTTGACGATGTGAAGCTGAGGGTTGGAGCCCTAGAGGATTGGAGTCCTTAAGAAACCAAGTCAGAGCCTGTACCAGAGATAGGGTTGGAGCCCTAGAGGTTGGTGCCTCAAATTGACAGGTTTGGAGCCCTAGAGGTTGGTGCCTCAAATTGACAAGGTTGGAGCCTTGGAAAGACCAAGTCGGTGCTTGGCACAATACAGGTTGGAGCCTAGAAGATTGGAGTCTTCATTTAGGGTTGGATCCCTATATCATTATTGTACTTTACTTATTGTAAAGAAGAAATTAATAAAAGTATTCCATCATTGTTCATTTTGTGTTCTACATAAAGTGATCTAACTGGTAAAATTAACAATTGAAAAGAAATATTGATTCACCCCCCTCTCAGTATTTCCAACAATTGGTATCAGAGCCAGTACCTTCACTCAAAGCCTAATAACTTGAAGGTTGATCATTAGAACACAAATGGCAAAGCCAAGGAAGAAAGTCTCCAATCCTCCTAAAGATGTGTCTTCCTCAACCATCGAAGATGAAGTCAATCAATTTGCGAAGGCCCCGTTGTTCAATGGAAATTTTGATATATGGGAGGCAAGAATGAGGAATTTCTTGAAGACTCAAGGAATTGAAGTTTGGAAATCAGTGATTACTAATGACACAATGGACGAAGAATCTAAGGAGTACAATACAAGAGCAATGAAGGAAATTTCGAATGGGTTACCAAATTCTATGAAGGCCAATTTTGAAAAATGTTCGTCAGCAAAAGTCATATGGGACAAACTTCATTATCTTCACTCAAAAGGTGCGTTGACAATGATCTCTAGTCAAGAAGATGATAGAAAACAAGAAATAAGTCCAGAATCCATCAAGGAAGCCGAAGATAAGAGAGATGACAACAAGGCTAAAAAAGACCAAGAAGATGAAGAGAACAAACAAGACTTTGAAGAAGATCTCCTGAATAAACTTATGGCTTCCATGGAAGAGATTAACAGTTTGAAAAAGGAAAATGTGGAACTTAAGAGGAAAGCACAAGATGGTAACCAAGACAAGACAAGGAAGGAAGTTGACTTTGTCAAGCTTCAAGTACAAGAAAGAGATGAGGAGCTCGCCAAACTTAAAGAGGAATTTCATCAAAACATAAGAAAGCATCGTGAAGAATTCATATCTATGACAAATCAATTGGATAAGGTAAAGAAAAGGGATGAAACTTTGTCAAGCCACCTTGAACAAAGACTTAAGAGCTTGAACAATCTTGAAGCAGAGATTGGTCAATACAAGGAAGAGGTCTCCTCTCGTAGACCTCAACTAGAAGAAGCAAGGAAACAAGCGCAAAGAGTTGAGAAGGTGATGGAAACTTTAGCGTTCATAAAAGGACAAGTTGATGAAGCAGAAAAAGAGAGAAACACCATGATATGCCAACAAGAAGAAAAGGATGAAGAAATCTTCAAACTAAAATCAGACATCAAATCTTCTCAAGGTCGAAACATGTGAAGCTACAAGAATACAAGAAGAAATGGAGAGTAGTCTAGCAAAAGGGAATGAAGAAGTCTTCATAATGAAATCAAATATCATCTCCCTTAAAATTGAAGCACACGAAGCAACAAGGATGATGGAAGAAATGAAGAAGCAACTAGCTATGAAAGATGAAGATTGTGAAAAGTTGAAAGGAGAAATTGTCTTTCTTAAAAAAGGAAGTTGACTTGCTGAATAAGAACTTGAAAAGCTCTCAAACACTAGATGACATCCTAAGTCATCAAAGGTCTCCCCTTGATAAATCAAGGCTTGGCTATGCAGGTGAATCCTCAAGCAAGAATGATAATGTTTCAAAAAACAAGGATGTGAGGAAGCCAGGAAGAAATGTTGATGCTCCCTGTTCCAGCAAAGGCAAGGAGAAGATTCAAGACAACAATGGAAGAAATCCTACACCAAGGAGACGTGCAAATGATGTCAAGAATACAAAAGACAATGAATATCATCAAAGAATCCCAAGGCAAAAAGACTCCAGAAGTACATCAAGGAAATATTCATCTCCCAGGTACCAAAGTATATTTTTTCGTTATTGTTATTCTTGTACAAACTTTGGGCATATGGCAAAGGATTGTAGGGCATATCACAAAGATAAATATAATGGTCTCCATCAATCTTCTAGAAGCAATTTTGCAAAAAGAAGTCATGATTACTCATTCATGAACAAGATGGAGTGCTTCAATTGCCATAACATTGGAAATATGGCTCGTGATTGTAATCCGACTTGGGTCCCTAAACAAGCTAAAACCATGTCTACCAAGCCAAAAAAATAAAGTTACACAAGTATGAAAAAGGAAGCAAATTGGGTCCGAAAGTCTCTTGAACACTCAAGCCAACTACACCTGTTGCTGATTTGATGAATGCATCTTTGGCAGATATGATATTCCAAGTTTTGATGATGAAATTCTGCCAAAAAGGAGACCATGCATAATGTTAGGGGGAGCTTATGATTCTTAACAATTCTTGCAGAAGCTATCTGTGAAGAGCCCTATGAAACCCTTGATGAGTCACACATGGACAATCTTGACAGATCATCTCTCAGGAGCAGCTCCATTGAAAAACATGATTCCAATATTGACTTCTTCCACCCGATTGCAAGGCAGCATTCCTTCTTGAATTAGAGCAGTTTATGCAAGCAGGGGGAGTTGGTTCATCACATGAAGAAATGAAAACATATCATGGACCACATTGCCGAAAGGAAGAGCACCATGACACGGGGAGCATCATACTTATGAAGAAGTATTATTGATGAAGAAAATATGATGAAGAGAAGCAGCGTATAGGGGGAGTACTTGGGCACCCCGTTGCCATTGATGTCAAAGGGGGAGAGAATGTTGGAAGGGTAAGAATATTGCCATCAATGACAAAGGGGGACAATGTTGGTTAAGGTTGTCATTGATGTCAATATGGCATTGTTGGAGATGGCAAATATTCTTGTATTGTTGCCCTAATCTCATGCAAACCCTAGGAGACCTAAACTCTATCTACTTGACTTGAACCTAAGTACATGAGTGCATTAATGAAATTCTAGATGCTCATAGTGTATGATCTATGATAAAGAAGAATGCTTACCATGAAACTCCTGCTATATGACATCCTTGTTCTTGATGAAGAAGCCCCAAAGCCTAAATGACTTGACTCATGATAATGATGATTGTTGAAGGTCATGAAGAAGATCTAATCCTAATAAACTTAATGGACTAAGTCTATGATGAATGAGCCATAAAAATTAAATACCTAAAAATAAAATCCTAATGGCTTCCATCAAAAATAATAATGACAGTTTCACAAATATAATTTTCTTCATGGGAAAATGACCTCACCCAAGGATGAAATTGACATCATCTTATAGAGGATGTTTTTCCCTTTCTAACGAGCTACTATACGCCTCATAACTCCTCCTAGATTGTGAGAAATTGAATTTATAAGTTGGAAAAAATATTATTTTTGCCTAGCCGACTTGAGCCGACTTGTGTAGGCTGTCATGTTCCCTCAAGAGACATGTCCCTTCGTTGGAGATCAAACTAATATATATATGACGTTAGACACATCATTCCAGCCATAAAATTTCGGTGAAGAAACACAGTAGTTACAGGATTCCGAGGTGAAGAAAAAAATTACAGTTTGGGCATATTTTTAAAAGGATACATTACTGTTAGTTTTTTTTCTTTGCTGGACAGTCCACTTCAAAAATTACGGACAGACTTACATTTGTGAGGCTCAAACTTTAAGAAAAGTCATCTTTTGAAGCTCGAATTTGCAAGAACCTGTGACAATAATTGAGGACTGTTTTGTGGATGTTTCAGAGCTGTTGTAGGTTGGTGCAACTGTAGGAAGAAGGTCAGTACAGCCTGTTGGGAAGTGTATTTAAGCCTTGGATCTTAAGCTTACAAATGTGGAAGCCTTGTGGAGGCCCAAATTCTTAACAAAATTACAGCTTAGATCTTTTCATCTGCTGGGGTTTGTTTGCAGCTTGCAAAGGATTCAAACTTGTTGCAGCCACCTTGGATTGAAGACATTCATCACTAAACCTCACCTCAGTTTCATTTGTGGAGAAGCTGCAAGCTTCAGGACAGTCCTGGTCACCTATTTCAAACACTCGGATAAGCTCAGGTGGACAAGTCAATAATTTACTTAGGCTAAGTTTGGGTTACTATACATATCTTAAGTCTTAAGCAACGAAGTAACAATGTTTTGAGGAAAGTATTTTGGGAGTTTTAAGACAGAATTAAATACACCTTCAATGCCATTAAAGTTGAGCTTTGGAGGTTGGTGAAGAATACCTTTTGCAGTAGCCTCGACTAACCTTGGAGATACTATTCTTAGATACATGTGTTGAAGACCTTGTGGAGATAATGTTGAAGACCATGATGCATTAACCATCATGAGGTAACTTGGAGGATTTGATTGGGTACCATGAAGGACAGCAGAGACACCTTCATGTGAAGATCAAGGTTATCATTGATGATGTGACATGGAGACTAAGTGAGGGGATAGTTGAAGATTGTTAGGGTTCGCTAAAGAAGACATTGGGAGCCGTAAAGAATAACCAAACATATTTTGACGATGTGAAGCTGAGGGTTGGAGCCCTAGAGGATTGGAGTCCTCAAGAAACCAGGTCGGAGCATGTACCAAAGATAGGGTTGGAGCCCTAGAGGTTGGTGCCTCAAATTGACAGGGTTGGAGCCCTAGAGGTTGGTGCCTCAAATTGACAAGATTGGAGCCTTGGAAAGACCAAGTCGGTGCTTGGCACAATACAGGTTGGAGCCTGGAGGATTGGAGTCTTCATTTAGGGTCAGATCCCTATATCATTATTGTACTTTACTTATTGTAAAGAAGAAATTAATAAAAGTATTCCATCATTGTTCATTTTGTGTTCTACATATAAGTGATCTAACTGGTAAAATTAACAATTGAAAATAAATATTGATTCACCCCCCTCTCAGTATTTCCAACAACGAGGAGCCTTGGAGACACCTTCAATGAAGTGTTGGAGTTAACATTATAATGAACTGAACCTAATGTATCTTGGAGTCCATTTGAAGCATTTGCCAAAATAGATATTGAAAAAATTTTAAAGCATTCTTGGTTTATTACTAAATTATTAAAACTAGTAAAAGCTGATCTTGGAGGCAATCTTGCAGACATGATGCTTTGTTGAAGCCCTCATGAAGTAAACTTGTAGATCTTTGTTTTGTGTGCCATGAAGAGTTGTGGAAACACCTTCATGTGAAGACAAAGTTGTGATTGATGCGCTAAGCATATTGGAGATCAATTGAGGGCAACATTGGTGAAGATATTGTCACGACTCGTTGCAAATTATATTGCGACTTGTGAAGAATTAGTGAACTTATCTTGACGAATTGAAGCAAAGGGTTGGAGCCCTAGAGGATAGGAGTCCTCAAGAAACCAGGTCAGAGCCTGTACCAAAGATAGGGTTGGAGCCCTAGAGATTGGTGCCTCAAATTGACAAGGTTGGAGCCTTGGAAAGACCAAGTCGGTGCTTGGCACAATACAGGTTGAAGCCTGGAAAATTAGAGTCTTCATCTAGGGTTGGAGCCCTATATCATTATTGTACTTTACTTATTGTAAAGAAGAAATTTATAATAGTATATATTCCATCATTGTTCATTTTTGTGTTCTAAATACAAGTGATCTAACTGGTAAAATTAACAACTGAAAAGAAATATTGATTCACCCCCCTCTCAGTGTTTCCAACAAATAGAATCAGAGCTAGTACCTTCACTCAAAGCCTAACAGCTTGAAGGTTGATCATTAGAACACAAATGGCAAAGCCAAGGAAGAAAGTCTCCAATCCTCCTAAAGATGTGTCTTCCTCAACCATCAAAATTGAAGTCAATCAATTTGCAAAGGCTCCATTGTTCAATGGAAATTTTGATATATGGGAGGCAAAAATGAGGAATTTCTTGAAGATTCAAGGAATTGAAGTTTGGAAATCAGTGATTACTAATGACACGATGGACGAAGAATCCAAGGAGTACAATACAAGAGCAATGAAGGCAATTTTGAATGGTTTACCAAATTCTGTGAAAGGCAGGGCAATTTTCAAAAATGTTCGTCAGCAAAAGTCATATGGGACAAACTTCATGATCTTCACTCAAAAGGAGTGTTGACAATGACCTCTAGTCAAGAAGATGATGGAAAACAAGAAAGAAGTCCAGAATCCATCAAGGAAGCTAAAGATAAGAGAGATGACAACAACGCTAAAGAAGACCTAGAAGATGAAGAGAACAAAGAAGACTTTGAAGAAGATCTCCTGAATAAACTTATGGCTTCCATGGAAGAGATTAACAGTTTGAAAAAGGAAAATGAGGAACTTAAGAAGAAAGCGAAAGATGGTAACCAAGACAAGACAAGGAAGGATGTTGACTTTGTCAAGCTTCAAGTACAAGAATGAGATGAGGAGCTCACCAAAATTAAAGAAGAATTTCATCAAAACAAAAGAAAGCATCATGAAGAAGTCATATCTATGACAAATCAATTGGATAAGGCAAAGAAAAGGGAAGAAACTTTGTCAAGCCACCTTGAACAAAGACTTGTGAGCTTGAACAATCTTGAAGCAAAGATTGGTCAATACAAGGAAGAGGTCTCTTAAATCTCAACTAAAAGAAAAGGATGAAGAAATATTCAAACTAAAACAGACATCAATCTTCTCAAGACCGAAGCATGTGAAGCTACAAGAATAAAAGAAGAAATGAAGAAGCAACGAGTCATGAAAGATGAAGATTGTGAAAAATTGAAAGGAGAAATTGTCACTCTTAAAAAGGAAGTTTTCTCAAACCCTAGATGACATCCTAAGTCATCAAAGATATCCTCTTGATAAATCAGGTCTTGGCTATGCAAGTGAACCCTCAAGAAATAATGATAACGCTTCAAACAACAAGGATGTGAGGAAGCCAAGAAGAAATGATACTCCCAGTTCCAACAGAGGCAAAAGTCAAGACAACAATGGAAGAAATCCTACTCCAAAGAGACTTGTAGATGATGTTAAGAATACAAAAGGCAATGAATATCATAAAAGAATCCCAAGGCAAAAAGACTTCAGAAGTACTTCAAGGAACTCTTCATCTCCCAGGTACCACAGTATATTTCTTGGTTATTGCTATTCTTGTACAAACTTTGGGCACATGGCAAAAGATTGTAGGGCATATCACAAAGACAAATATAATGGTCCACGCCAATCTCCTAGAAGCAACTTTGCAAGAAGAAGTCATGATGTTCTTATTCATGAACAAGATAGAGTGCTTCAATTGCCATAACATTGGACATATGGCACGTAATTGTAACTTGACTTGGGTTCCTAAACAAGCTAAAACCATTACAACCAAGCCAAAGAAGAAAGTTACACAAGTATGGAGAAGGAAGCAAGTTGAATTCGAAAGTTTTTTGAACACTCCAGCCAACAACACATGTTGTTGACTTGATAAAGTCATCCTTGATATTCCAGGTATTTGATGACGAGACTCTACTTAAAAGGAGACCATGCATACAGTTAGGGGGAGTTTTGAGATTCCTAAGCATTCTTGCAGAAGCTATCCATGGATGGGCCCTATGAAATCCTTGATGAGCTACACATAAAATATCTTGATAGATCATCCTTCAAAGGTAACTCCATTGAAAAAATCAAGATGTCTTCTATTTGATCACAAAAGGCGATCAATCCTTCATGAACTAGATGAGCTTATACAAGAAGGGGGAGATGGTTCATCACATGAAGAGATGCAAACACATCGATCATGGACCACATTGCTAGAAGAAAGAGCACCATGATAAGGGGAGCAACATGAAGCAGCAAGAAGCAGCTTGATAGGGGGAATACTTGGGCACCCCGTTTGCCATTGATGTCAAAGGGGGAGAGAATATTGGAAGGGCAAGAATATTGCCATCAATGACAAAGGGGGAGACGGTTGGTCAAGGTCGTCATTGATGTCAATATGGCATTGTTTGTGATGCGTGTTGCCCTAGATGCCCATTGATCATAATACCTTATTGATGAAAGTCCTTGAACTAACCTTGTTGTCGAAATATGATGATGTCATAACTTCATGTATATTATGATATCCTTACTCTTGATGAAGAAGCCTTAAAACCGTGAAGATGTCCTTACTCTTAATGAAGAAGTCTAAGATGCCAAGGGCCAATTATGTGCCTAATATACAAGCCCTCATGTGAAAACACCCTAAACTCTGTCCTAGACATTTAACTTGATGATGACAATAATCATGACACATTTGATGATGACTTGAATTGATAAACACACTTGGAGCCCTAATACAAAACCCTAACCATTGACCTTAACATGAAAAATCCTAATATCCAAGGTCTCCACTAAAAATTCCAAAACATTCATCTCAAGGTCTGCACTAAAAATTCAGAACAGTCACAAAGAAAGTTATTTTTTATCACCGCAGAGGCATGGGATCACAATGGCTCCTTTACCATATTGAAGAGGACTCCTTCCTGTTTCCAACGAGCCCTCATATGTCCCAAAACTCCCCGTGGTTAGGAAGATATTGATTTTTAAAGTTGATCAATAATTATTCCTGTTTTGGAGCCGACCTGTCCTAGCTCTCATGTCGGTCTGTCTAAGTGACGTGGCTTTTCGTTTTGAAGTGGAAAAGCTCTATATATTAGAGCTCGGATTACATTGTTGGATGCACAGCTCGGTGAAGATTTTAGAGATACAGGACAGAAGGTCGAGGAGGACTTTTAGATCACAGTTTGGGCATTTAAGATATCTCTTAAAAACTCAGATTTGCACCTGTGACTAGTGTGTGTGGACAGCATTGCTGTGGGCCGGATTTATGACAGTCCTGAGGAGAAAGTGTGGCTCAGATTTGTTGAGAAGTTTAAGTAAAGGATTTGGACTGCTGATAGTCACCTTGGAGGGCTCGGTTAGGCAAGAGAACAGTTTCTTGTTTAGCTTCATTCCTGCGATCAGTTTGAAGAGCTCGGATCTCCTGTGAGAGATCTCAACTCTGACTTAAGGACAGATCTGAAGTTTGAATCCTTGCCTCAGTTCTGAACTTGGTCATCATTGCAGAAGTTTGTTGCTGCTATACAGTAATATCTTAAAGGCTCAGATCTGTAAACTCGGATTGCAGAGATAACCTGGGAACTGTGGTTATTGTTGAGGCTAAAATTCTGTATTGGAGATTGGGCATGAAGCCTAGCCCTAACTAACCCGAGAAGCTTGGACTGTTGACCAAGGTTTTAAGAGCTCGGACCTGTGTTTATAACAGTGATTACCTTGGCTCCTGTCGCCACTGCTTGCTGGAGTTACTTCTTTTGTGGAAGCCAAAGTTTCAAGGTCTGCTTTATGTGTGTTTGTGGCATCATATGACAGCCACATCCAAGCTGTCACTCCACTGCAATAAGGAGACAACAGCAGTAAGGGTCGAGGTCATAAGGTGTACCTCTATAAATATATACAAAGTTTGCAGCATCATCCTGAAGGTATAAACAAAGTGGATAAGGAAGAAGATTAGAGAGATAAAATCCACTTGCTTTAAGCAACAAAAAGAGGTCGAGACCTGGACATTTCTCTGTGGCATATTCCTGAAGATAAAGGTCGAGATTCTGTGATACGATCTTCTGTGGTGCAATCTAAAATACTCAGTGACATAACTTCAAGACTGATGTGAATACTTCACTGTGATTACATTCCGAGAATTATTTGTGGAGACAAAATTCGACAAGCAGGCTTAAAGCACTTTTGTTGAGGACTTACTATAGACCTGAATCGAATAGTCATTTGAAGCACCTGAAAATTTGTTGTAGCAGACCTTTGATCAAGTATTGTGAAGCAGACCTTGACTGTATTGAAACCTAGACAGTGATGTGAAGAAAACCTTGTTCGTTCTGTGCAGATACGAGGAGCGTTGGAGACACCTTCAATGAAGTGTTGGAGTTAACATTATAATGAACTGAACCTAATGTATCTTGGAGTCCACTTGAAGCATTTGCCAAAATAGATCTTGAAGCAATTTGTAAAGCATTCTTGGGTTATTGTTAAATTATTGAAGTCTAGTAAAAGCTGATCTTGGAGGCAACTTTGGAGACATGATGCTTTGCTGAAGCCCTCATGAAGTAACCTTGCAGATCTTTGTTTTGTGTACCATGAAGAGTTGTGGAGACACCATCATGTGAAGACAAAGTTGTCATTGATGGACTAAGCATATTGGAGATCAATTGAGGGCAGCGTTGATGAAGATATTGTCACAACTCGTTGCAGATGATATTGGGACCTGTGAAGAACTAGTGAACTTATCTTGACGAATTGAAGCAAAGGGTTGGAGCCCTAGAGGATAGAAGTCCTCAAGAAACCAGGTCAGAGCCTGTACCAAAGATAGGGTTGGAGCCCTAGAGGTTGGTGCCTCAAATTGACAAGGTTGGAGCCTTGGAAAGACCAAGTCGGTGCTTGGCACAATACAGGTTGGAGCCTGGAAGATTGGAGTCTTCATCTAGGGTTGGAGCCCTATATCGTTATTGCACTTTACTTATTGTAAAGAAGAAATTAATAATAGTATCTATTCCATCATTGTTCATTTTTGTGTTCTAAATATAAGTGATCTAACTAGTAAAATTAACAATTGAAAAGAAATATTGATTCACCCCCCTCTCAGTATTTCCAACAGGGACGACAATCTCATCCAACATTGCAAGAGAAATATGGCTTCAGAGTTTGTTATGATTGATATGGGGTTGATGCATTTCTTGGGGATGGAGGTTTGGCAGGAGGATTAGCACATCATTGTGGGTCAGGGCACGTATGTAGGAGATATCTTGAGGAGATTTCATATGGATGGTTGCAGGCCTATGGCTACTCCTATGATCATCAACTAGAAGAAGTTGCTTGATGTTGATTCTGAGTTGGTGGATCCCACTTTGTATCGTCAAGTGATCGGTTCATTGATGTATCTTGTCAACACTAGACCAGATATTTGTTTTGCAGTAAATACATTGGGTCAGTTTATGATGGAGTCCAGGAGAGTACACTGGGTGGCTGTAAAACATGTGTTGAGATACTTGTAGGGTACAGTGGATTATCAGTTGGGCTATGTCAGATGTGATGGGGTCAAATTGATTGGTTGTACAGACTCAGATTGGGCTAGCAGTATCAGTGACCGGAAGAGCACTTTCGGATGTTGTTTCTCATTGGGCTCGACAGTTGTGTCATGGTTCAGCAGGAAACAGAAGTCAATGACATTGAGTAGCACAGAAGCAGAGTGCATGGCAGCTAGTCATGCAAGATGTTGTTGAAAAGTGTAACTAGGTTTGGTCTTTATAATGACTTGTAATTATGAATTTATATAATGAAGAAGACAAAGATAATAAAATGTATTTTGTGATGCTTACCTCATGGGTTTCATGAGCAAGAAGTTTTTATTATAGGTCAAAGACTTCTTCTTGATGTCTTTAGGGGTTTGTCATCTCGTCATAAATATATAATTTAGAGTCATGTATATGAAGTGTTGTTACACTTATAAAGGAAAACTATTGTATATGAAGTGTTGTTTCTACCTATGAATGCGTCCAAGACCTTGACACTTCTTCTAAGTCTTCCTCCAACGCTGATCTTTCTTTGCTTCACCAATGTGTACTGGCCTCCATTAGCATTAGAGAACTCGGTCTCTAAGTTTATTTTGTGATCCTCCTCATCTTTTGTATGCAGATCATTTTTCAGAATGTAGAGCTTCTGAATTTATATCACAGATGTATTTCCATAAAGGTATCACAAATTCAATCATGAACTTTGCACTTCTCTAACCTCTGAAATTCAACACCTTCTTCACCTTTGTGATCCGCATTTGATCACTTCATAAATCTGTATTTCATCCCTGTTGAAGTCCGCACTTTATCACTGCATTTTTCACTGCCTGAAATCCGCACTTTTCACTGCACTTTTTACTGCCTAAAATGCGCACTTTAAACCCTGAACAAGTCCTTAGAAATCCGCATATATTACTCCTAGAAATCTGTATTTTATTGCTTCAGAAATCCACATTTTCAACTCCTGAAATCCACATTTATAACTCAGAGCAATCCGCAATTCTGTTCTTTTCTACGCAGCATAGGTGGGTATAAATAGTTGTTCCAACCTGTATTTGAGCCGACCTTACAACCAGTTAGTAAGCTGACTTTATCACTGTGCATTAGGCTGACTTGAAGTGCAATAATTCCAGCATTGTAGCTTATCTTCCAGAGTGGTTTGAGGGATGAATTAAATCATTATTTCACGGTTTCTTTGGCAAGGTCTTGGAGCATTCCTTTAGACTAGATCCTTCATAAATATGACACTTAATTACATTTATACCTAGAAGACAAAAACCCTAATAGACATCAAGAAGAAGTCTATTAACCTAGAATAAAATCTTGCTCATTAAACCCATGAAGCAAGTACAACAAATATACATTTTATTATCTTTGTCTTCTTCTTTACATAAATACATAATTACATAGTCAATATGAAGACCGATCCTAGTTACACTTTTCAACACTCTCTCCTAACTGGAGAGGTATTCATACAGGTACATGGTCACTTTCAAACTGATGAATCTCATAACTAGAATCGAATTGGTAATCGCATCTGTATAGCATCATATCAGCCAACATTTTCCTAGCGCAAGGCCTTGACTAACAGCCCCATCTCTCAACGAGATATGAGCTACAATGTTGGCGAAACACATGACTTATAGACACCATATTCATTGTCTCTCTAAGGTACATACTCCACCCAGGTGTTCCCAGAGTATGACCTTCTTGGACTATTCTTCTCTTGGGTAGCCAGCCCTCAAAGAATATTGGTCCTCGACTACTCTTATCTTGAATGCCCTATCTCATTCTCAAAGAGTATCAAATGCCAAACGATTACCCAATCCTCCATTCTGTCTTCCAAGTGAAGACCAGAATGATGTGTTTATCCATTCTCTCCACATGGCCTTCACTAAGACTTACAGTTGTCAGTCCTGGTCTAGTGCATGACACATGTATTAGAGAATCACATACGTCACTCCCTCTCAACTCAGGAAGGACATACTTCAAGTTTCTTCCACGTAAGAAACTTACCACCAAGCTTCCTCTCAATCAGGGTCCTGCAGCAACAATGCTGAGACAACCAACTGCTCATGAATAACTCCTCCCCTCGATGTCATGGATTTCGATATTGAGGAATCTTCAACCTTTGGCTTCATAGGGCACAGATCATACATCACTTTCAGTGACGAGTCATGTCAAACATCAGAAAGTGATTCATCAGTCTTTCTCATCTGGTCCACCTTTATGCCATGCTGCTTTCCTTCAAATCATCTCCAAGGATCTTATATCCTTCTACATGATTGGAAGCCCTGCATAAACTTCATCCAAATAAACATAAACATATGAACTTTTAAAACAAAAGTTACCTCAGTGATGATCTTTCACCATGACAACTTCCAGTAGCATCGGCATCCTTTATTCAGATTGACACATCTCCTAATGATATGTTTTGTAAAGGGTCTCCTTCTTTACCAGACTTCTGTCAGAGTCTACATATCCTCCCAGGAGATCTCCTAGTCACATCTTCTTGGCTTCCGGATGATAACTGCCTCTTGACATGGTTGCATTTCATGATCTCTTCCTTTCTGCACATTCTTTATTTCCAGGAACTCACAAATTTTCTAGTTCCTCGTTCATATACAACCACCTCACATTCCATATGAGGATATACTATGTTGATTTCATCTACCAGTGCACCAAGAGATCCTCCTTCATAGATCACACTTCTAAATATAGAAGTCTATTACCTGCAACCATATGACATGACTTCACAACATCCAGTGTCAGCATATAAATATATACATACCTCATACCTTTTTCATTTAAGTCATCCTGTAGCAGTTTTACTAGAATGAAGAGCTTCATTCTCTTGGCCTGTTCCATCAATATGTCATCACATCCCAGAATTTTGTAGCATGGAATTCTTGATGAAACCATTCTGCTTACTTTCTAATCAGTGAATTCATAGAGAACTCCATTAGAAAGTGTCAGCACCAGTTTTCATGATGACCCTTGATCTTGATAACTGCCTTCCATCAGTATGATATCAATGAGGTTTTCTAGGAGTTGTTTCATCGAGAACTCTTGCCATGCTTTGATCATGATGCTATAATATACATTGTTTCCTATCATACTAATATACAACCAACAGAAATCACTTAAAGGAGAAGATGATCTCAATCATAGTGGAGATCCCTCGCTTCTTCTTTCTTAGATTTATCTGCATCAGGTTCTTCTCTCATATCAGAGACATGGACTTCTTCTCTTTTTCTCTTGTCCTTTTCAGATTTAGGACAAACTCTTTTATAATGCCCAAGTTCATTACATCCAAAGCATCGTACTTTGTCCATATTTCCTCTATTATTCTGAGGACCAGATTTACCGAATCTTCCTTTCTTCCTGGAAATGGAAGCAAAGGCTTGATTCCCTTCACATGGTCCTGTATCAGCTTTGGCTTTCAGTCTTGTTTCCTCTATTTTACATAGAGACCATAAATCATGGAATGGTGTGGCTTCTTTCTTCCTGTACAAACTTGAAGTGAAGTTTCCCCATTCCTCTAGTAGAGCATTCAGCACCACTGTAGTCATCTCAGTGTCAGACATTACTTCTCCCTGTTCCTGCAGTTGATCTCAGAGAGATTGCTTCTCTTGAGTAGATGTTTTTCTTCTTCTATCATCTTTCTTGTTGATAATGATGAAGATGATGGCAGGAACTCCTTAGATTCATTTCAAAGTAGGTGATCTTGGATCCTTGATGATCAAGGATTACTTCAGAATGAAGATGTCTTCAATAGTGTTGGGTGGTGGTTAATGATGTGTCTTCCAGCAATGTCTTCAATATCAAAAATCTTTGATGTCAAAGATTACCTTCTTGATGAGTGGATTCTTTGAATAAGGTTGAAAGTCTTCTTGAGATGGCTTGAGGATTTTCTTGCAAGCTGACTTGACTTTTCAATGTAGACTTTGACTTTTGCTTTGATGCTTTCTGGAAAACATAATTTTGATCCTTGAGTGTCTTCTTGTCAAATAGCCGTTCGACTTTAGCACCTTAGCTTTGATTCCATGTTGAGAATTTTGGAGGGTTGATGATTAATTCAAATTCTCTTCTTGATAATTACTTGTGAACTTACTTGAGTTACTTATGTCTTTTCTTGCTTAGCTTAGTTAGTCTTTCATCAAGTCAATTACCAAAATACAAAAGACACAAAGTTAGGCTCTTCGAGCCACAGAAAAACCTCTCCCTCTTGGAGATGAAAACCCATGAGAAATTCTTCTTATAGATCTTCAAATGACAAGTACCATGACCAAGACTCAGACCCTTGACCTATGAATGCCTCCAAGACTTTGACACTTCTTCTAAGTCTTCCTCCAACGCTGATCTTTCTTTTCTTCACCAATGTGTACTGACCTCCATTAGCATTAGAAAACTCGATCTCTAAGTTTATCTTGAGATCCTCCTTCCCATCTTTTACATGCACATCAACTTTTCAGAATGTAGACCTTCTGAATTTATACCACAGATGTATCACAGATGTATTTCCATAAAGGTATCACAGATTCAATCCTCAACATCGCACTTCTCTAACCTCTGAAATTCAGCACCTTCTTCACCTTTGTGATCTGCATTTGATCACTTCTTGAATCCGTATTTCATCCCTGTTGAAGTCTACACTTTATCACTGCACTTTTCACTACCTGAAATCCGCACTTTTCACTGCACTTTTTACTGCCTGAAATCCACACTTTAAACCCTGAATAAGTCCTCTGAAATCCGCATATATTACTCCTAGAAATCCGCATTTTATTGCTTCAGAGGAGTCCCCAATTATGTTCTACTCTGTGCAGCATAGGTGGGTATAAATAGTTGTTCCAATCCGTATTTGATCTGACCTTGCAGCCAGCTAGTAAGCCGACTTTATCACTGTGCATTAGGCCGACTTGAAGTGCAATAATTCCAGCGTTGTAGCTTATCTTCCAGTGTGGTTTGAGGGTTGAATTAAATCATTCTTTCACGGTTTCTTTGGCAAGGTCTTGGAGCATTTCTTTAGACTAGATCCTTCATATATATGACACTTAATTTCATTTATACTTAGAAGACAAAAACCCTAATAGACATCAAGAAGAAGTCTATTAACCTAGAATAAAATCTTGCTCATGAAACCCATGAAGCAAGTACAACAAATATACATTTTATTATCTTTGTCTTCTTCTTTACATAAATACATAATTACATAGTCAATATGAAGACCAATCCTAGTTACACTTTTCAACACAAATCTCATGTTGGCCTACAAGCTAGAAGCCAATCACTATATAAAGGATGATGCAGCCTCATTATGTAGTAGTATTCAGATTAAGTCTGTGATAGAAGTGTGAAGTTTGGGTCTACATTGGAATACGAGGCTAATCTGCGAAGAAAAGAAGAGGCATACTTACCTTTGTTCTAGGTCTATATCACCTCGCACGTTTCAAGCAGAAGGCTATCACAGCAAAAGATAAGTTTGTCTTCTAGTGCGTAGAATAGTGCGTGAAGAAGAAGGTAATACAACAAAGAAAATATTTGTGATTAGGTCGAGAAAGGAGGTGTGCTATCGAAGGAATGAAGTCTTATCATATCTTTGTGTCGGTCTACAAGTTCACCTCGCATGTCTCAGAGAGGCCGAGGGTAATCGCAGTAAAGAGGAGGGCTACAACAACATGAAGAAAGGCTCGGTCTTGAGCTTCAAAGATGTCTAAAGGATGCAGGAAGTAGGCCAAGAAGAAGACTCCAGGAAGCTGAGGGTAAGATCAAAGGAAGTCGAGAAGAAGCACACAGTTTGGGGCTGCTAGAATAGGGACAGAGCTTCCCTAGTAAAGGTGTAGTGTAGTGCATAAAGGAGAGATCAGCTAGAGAAGCCAAGAAGAGCAGTGACAACGGTCTTGGAGGCATACTGGTGTCAAGGGTCTGTGTCATGATTATGGTATTTGTCAATTGAAGATCTATAAGAAGAATTACTTTCGGGTTTTCCTCTCGAAGAGGGAGAGGTTTTGGCCCTGGCTTGCTAGCCTAAATATTTGTGTCTCTTGTGCATTTGATAATTGAATTGATGAAGAACATAATAATCTAACGAAGATAAGGTCTAAGTGAAAGAAGCATAACGAAATCATAGGTAATTATCAAAGAAGAGAAATTGAATTAAATGCCCTAATTTCTTAACATATGCAAGGCATTATGGCTTCACAAGATGCTTGATGGACTATTTGGTTAGCTGTTGAGACCAACTACGATTTACTGTGACACTTAGAGTTGTATTAAACTCTCTAAGAATCCAGTATTTCATGATTGTTCAAAGCATATAGAGATCAGATACCACTTCATCAGAGACTGGGTTCAGCGAGGGGTTGTGAAGCTTGAGTATATATCCACTGATGAGTAAGTAGCAGACATTCTCACCAAGTCTTTGCCAAGAGGCAAGCATGTCTTTTTCAGAGACAGGATGGAAGTGGTGAGCAACACCTTCCTCGGTAAGAGGGAGTGTAGGAAATAATACCAAGGAAAGGTGTTATTAGGCATTTATCCCTTTTAGCCTAGTAGACACATTAATGCCTTTTGTCTTTGGGACATTTATGAGTTATATTAATGTCATGGGTGGAAGAGATACTTAAAAGTGGTGTACCATGTACTTTTTCTAATATTAAAATCACTTGTTCTTTATAAACTGACTTTATGTGTAAAGTACATAGTTCACTTTTCTAATAATAAAGTGATCTCAAAAACACATCTTGAGATTTGGAGATTAGGGATTCAATCTTTTCTAAAAGACAAAAGGAGAAAAAGGGAGGCTCATTCTTCACTTGACACTTGAGAGAGCAAGAGGAGAGGAGAGGAGAAAAGGAGAACTTCAAGGAGGATTTGCAGCAAGTTAAAGGAGGCACGAGTTTCTAGGAGGCATCCATTAGAGAGGCACAATTTTCGAGGAGACATGCACAAAAATTATAGGGACAGTTAGCACATTATTTGAGGGAAAAGCAGCGCAGAAATAGAGGGCAAAGGCACGAGTTTCTAGGTTGTTGTGCGCAAATATTGATTGTTCCTACCCTGACTAGGCCCAAATATCGAGGCGTAGTTTTCGGGTTTTCTGCTGCAGGCATCGCAAATTTCAAGGAGGTTTATTTGCACAAAAATCGAGGGACAACAGTTACCTCTAGCATAGAAACGAGGCACCTTTAGGCACGAATTTCGAGGCATATACAGCATAGATTTCAAAGCTGAGTTTGCAAAGAAAATGAGGCGGATTTGGCACTGATATCGAGGAAAAAAAATTGGCCGTGAAATTTGTAAAATCTGGAAATTATTTCAATGGGCACAAATTTCCAGAAATTGAATTTAATGCTTCAACTGAAGGAGATAAAATCATCCTTTGAAGACCGGTTTTCCCCAAAAGGTTGTGTGGTTTTTCCAGGGTCACCTTGACCCAAAATTAGTGTCTATCATGCTTAAATGCTTGCCTAAATTTAGTATTAATTTCAGCTGATAGAAAATGTGTTAAATAGTAGAAGTACTCTTTGAATGTTTACAAATAATGCATTCTGAAATTTATATCAACATGACAAAACATGTGGGTTTGGTCAAATGAACACATGCAAAATTGTAAACTAGGGTTACAATGTAGATCATTAATTTTCTACAGCTTGGACAAGTCCCTGGATAAGAGGGAGCTTGGGTACATTCCTTCATTGGAATGGGTATATCCTCCCTAATTGAGAGTGAGAGATAGTCTGATAGACACATCATTCTTGTCTTCACTTGGGAAGAAAAGAATGGAGGATTGGGTAAGCATGTGGAATCTGATACTCTTTGAGGATGTGGTAGGGCATCGAAGATAAGAGTAGTCGTGTAGGACCGATATCCTTTGAGGACTGGGAATCCAAGATAAGAATAGTCCTAGAAGGACATACCCTGTGAACACTTGGGTGGGGTATGCTCCTGGAGAGACAATGATGAAGGTGTCGATAAATTATTGGACTCACCAGCATTGTGCTCTGATCTTGTGGAGAGATAGTATTGTTAGTCAAGGCCTTGCTATGTGACAATGTTGGATGAAATGATGCTATACAGATGGGTTGCCAATCCGACTCTTCTTATGAGAATTCTTCAAATTTATAATGTCCAAGTACCTTGTATGGATTATGAATACCTCCCTAGTTAAGAGTGAGTGTTGAAATATGTAAAAGTATGTTCGGTCTTCATAACGACACATGTAATCGTGATTTTATGTATTTGATGTAATGAGAAAAATAAATTTATTATTGTTATTCTTGAGGCATGGGTTTCATGCTCAAGGGAAATTTAGTTTTAGGACAAGCACCCATTGAGTGCTTCTAGGTTTGTCATGAAGTCAATTAAGTCATTGTCATTTATTGAAGACCCATTTGGGCATGTTACATATTGTAAATAAGAAGTCATTTCAGTCAAAATTGAGTCCAAGAATCCTCCAAGACCAAAACAAGTTACTATAAGCAACTCGGCTTACACAAGCATCAACTTGGCCTAGAGACAATTCAAGTCGGGCCAAGATCAATGACAGAAAGACTATATAAAGAAGACTTTGACCTCACCTTGGACATACACTTCACTCAGTCATGTTCGATCACAAGAAAGAGGAAATAGTGCAAAGTAAAGGCGGATGAAAGAAGGAAAAAAGACTGAGGTTTTTGGGATCAGTTTTGGGCTACTTCTCTCCATACGTGCAAAGAAAATTAAGGCTTCAATCTGCTGCAGGAAGCTCGAGTTGCAGTAAAATCGAAGTGTCAAGGATTGGTGTCAACAAGGACTAGTTTGAAGGATGAGTTCACTAGGAAGAAGAAGGAGGCATAGCGAAGGAAAAGGAAGATAGATCTCTCCATTATCCTCTCTCACGTGTGACCTAGGGTTTCTGAAGCTAGGGCCGAAAAGTTGCAGAAGTTGTAGGTAAGACGAAATTGCAGCAAGGAAGGACGAAGTTGAGCCAAAATTGTAGCAAGGAAGGATGAAGTTGCAGTAAAAGTGTTGTTGGGGCCGAAAATGAAGTCAAGGAAGAAGTAGTTGCTTTGACTCAAGGGCAAGGTTGACTTGGTCTTGGAGGAATCTTGGTCAAGGGTCTAGGTCTTGGAATTCGTCAATTGAAGATTCTATAAGAAGAAGAATTTGTTTGGGTTTTCCTCTCAAGATTGGAGAGGTTTTGGCCCTGGTTGATCGCCTACATCTTGTGTCATATTGTCTCATTGTTCTATTGTTTTGGTAGTTGGTTGATGATAAAAGAACACTAATAATAATAAGCAAAAGAAGAAACTAGTCAAATAAAGTAAAAGTACATCACAATCTTATCAAGTAAGAGAAATCATCCTTCTACTTTTGCCCTAGATTTCTCAACACATCAGGGTATGTTTCTCAAAGCAGTTTGAAAAGGGAAAAAAAAGGTTAAAAAACTAGTAAACCTCAGAAATAGACAGTAAGAAAATAACAATAACTAGAACTTCATGTACTATAGCACAGTAAGTTATCCTTGCTAGTAGACAAAATATTGGGAGAAATTGTTCTAGAAATATTGGCCATGCTTTTCATTTTCATCATCATTCAAATGATCTTAAAAACGTGTTCAATGTTCTTCGGTATCATTTATCATTCTCTCTACAACAATGATTAAGAAACTAATTTTATTTAGGTGTGCAAAACCACCTTGTGTTAAATCACCCTGCAAAGACAAAATGAGGCACGATGCAAATCAAATAAAAGGAATGGAATGGGGCACTTTGTCAATTAAATAACAAGAAATTCAAAAGGCAAAGGATGATTGCCTAGAGGGAAAAACAACAATTTGTACAGCACAGTGCTGACTGGTATGAAGAGATTACACCAAAAACAATAGTTTTGGTTGTTTTGTATAAAAAAACAGAAGTGCGGCATCTCCAAAAATAATGCCTGCTAGAACAAGGCCCAACTGCCATTGCTAACTTATGATAAGCTTTATTCAATTCTCTTCAATTTCACACAGGATCGTATTGAGCAAACCCAGTACAATAACGTATACTAAATTTAACTGGAATCTGAAATTTCTTTTCATTTCTTAAAGAACCAGATAAACAACTTCAACAATTTCAAATTCAGTTACTCTAGTTATAAATGTAATCTATTGAAAGGTTAAGATGATTTATTTGAGGCTATACAGGCATGAAGTGACCCGCAGTCCACAAAATATAGATAGTTTACCCGCTACTGATATAAAATGGGAAATCGTTAAGCATCAGAGTACATACCTGGTAAGATTTACACTCTTCCTCACATTTTTTTAGACTGTTACCAAAAGAAACAGATATATCTTGTTAGACAAGAAAACTGCAGAAACAAGTGACATTTAACTTTATCAAACAAGACAGCCAACTTTAAAAATGGCATAAAACCTGTCTCTTAGAATCAAAACGATTCCAGTAGCTGCACCTGGTGCATGATCTTCCTCTACATGATCCTGCCACATGAACATTTAAGATTAGGTGATAATATACATCTTATATAAACACAGGACTAAAAATATACTCATGAAGGACTAAGGTTTACAAATGCAATGGGATGTTTTTCCAGTGCCTAATAGAGCACAAAGTTTAACAGAAGTTGCCATGTATTAAAGAGATAATCAAAGACAAATACAGTAATATATAGGACAATAACAGTGACTCTAATAAGATTAAGGAAAAACACATTCTGAAAAAGTTATCTATCCGATGTCAAACAAATAAAGGTTCTACATAGAGCATGATAAATAGCTAGATGCCAGGGACACTTGGAGAAAATAGATAACGTGCATCCTGATATGGGAGCATTCTCAGCCCAGCTTATTTGACAACATGCACATCGAGAATCACGTAATTGGGAGTTGAACAATGGAGCATTTTGATTAAACCAGCATGTCAAATGAAACATTTTGAGAAAACTTCATTCGGTGGTCAGAGAAGCCAGCAGAATGTGATCCAAGGCAAACAAAATGACTGTTGAACTGTTAAATGACTATGATCTGTTATCATATGATTTGCAATTGCTAGTATAGCCGTAGAATATATATTCATTGCACCATAGCATACATCCTGTCACTGATGCCTTGGTTCAGATAAACTACCTCACAGGTCACAGTAAAAGTTTATTATTGGAATTAGAAGTTAATCATTCAGTATATAACTGACCAGTGACTGCTAACTATCGAAATCTGTCTCCACATGTTTCCCATGCATAAATCATTGTTATTGATGTTAGATTCAGAATTACCTTATTTATCTAAGTGCTAAACAGCCCAAGAACCCATAAAGCATATGATTAAGCATTGTTCTGTTCTTGGCACTTTCTTAACTATGGGCATTCTATATAGACAGAAATGGTAGTGACATGAAGGTGACTGTGAAATGATTAGTTGCAAAATAGGTGATATATTTTCCCTATTGAGGATAAACCAAACCAGAGTTGACAATAACAAAGGGTTGATCTCTGTGATCCTCACAACATCAGTTTGCAGGTCAAATAAGCAAAATTCCAATGCTTGATTGAATAAGATAATGATACCTCGGAACAAAAGCAATGAGATAGTAAACTCCAAAATTTTAAATATATAGAGAGAGATGATAGGAGCGATCCTTGTCAAATTTGGTTTCTAATGACTGAACCAGAATATAAAACCAAACTAAGATGTTAATGATATAAAGTTTTAGCCTCTTCAGTTGTATGCAAATTGTCAAAAGTTCAGCAAATGGATCTAAAACGTAATCATATCACTGTTACAAATAATTTATACAAAACAAAGAACATGAAATTATAGTTTAAATTGACAAGTGTTTTTAACTTTTCCCTTTTCAATGGGCCATGTCAAAAGTCCAGCAAATGGATCTAAAACGTAATCATATGACTGCTACAAATAATTTATACAAAACTTTCAGAACTCCATTCAAGAAAGCAATTTTTACATCCATTTGATGGTCTTTTCAATCATTCTGAGTTGCCAAGGCAAAGAGAGTCTAGATGGTAGCCCATTTTGTTGTAGGGGCAAAAGTCTCCTCATAATTGACCCCTTCCTTCTGTGCAAAACCTTTCACCACGAGCCAAGCTTTATGCTTGTCAAGTGATCCATTTGCTTTATACTTGTTCTTGAAGACCCACTTGCAGCCAATCTTTTTGGTCCCCAATGGAGGATCAACCAGCTTCCTGGTGCCATTCTTTATCAGAGCATCATACTCCTACATTGCTTCTTTCCATTCATAATGAGAAGCAGCTTCTTTGAAGGAAGTTGGTTCAAAATCTATAGACAAATTTAAATAACAATCATAAGAAACATCCCTATCAACAGGTCAATCAGAATCGTCTACATCACCTCCATTTTGTCTAGTAGAGCTTATTGCTCTTGTCTTTCCAACCTCATCAAGACAAACACTTTCAAGTGTCTTGGAAAGCCATTTTGGAGGACCTTTCTGAGATGGCCCAAGTTATTCAGTTGACTGAGATGGGGCTGAATCAAGATTTAGCCTTCCAATTCTCTCAATCACATCATTTAAAGTGTCTTCTTGATCAATGGTTGGAGTTTCATGATGGTGAGAAAGTGCTTCAGAAGGAGATTCCACAGATTGATCTAGTATAGGGATCCCCCCTTCAAGATGTAGAATCTCATTATCAAATTCCTGAAAAGACTATGCATGCCCAAATCTATCCACACGATCATGCTATCGCTCAACAACATTGTCAGTCTTGGAAGATTCAAGAAAGATCACATCTCTAGATCATAGTATTCAAAACCGGTCTGTTTGAACCGGTAACCGGTCAAACCGACCGGTCTAATGCCCATCCGGGTCAAACCGGCTTGAAAACTGGGTTGAAGGAGGGCTTTAGCCAGAAATTCCGATCCGACCGGTGCTAACCGGCTGGTTTATCCATAAATCGGCCGGTTAGCACCGGTCGGATCGGAATTTCTGGCTAAAGCCCTCCTTCAACCCAGTTTTCAGGCCGGTTTGACCCGGATGGGCATTAGACCACAAATGTTGATTTGGTCGGCAATGGGTGGTTTTGGAGGGAAAAGGAAGGCTCCTAAGCAAGAGGCTCAGCCAACTCCTCAAACTTCACCACAGCCATTTGTTGGGCAGGTTGACCAGCATGTAGTTGAGGAGAAAGCATAGGAGGAGAGAGTAGAGTTAGAGAGGCACACTCAGCCAGTGACTCCCAGTGCAGGGAGAGGACGAGCTAGGTGGGCAAATCAATTGATAAAGGAGGCTCAAGAGAGAGTTGGAGCTCCCAGTTCCACATTCAGACAGAGTAAATAGCCACAGAGATATACCGGGTACCTGGCACTTATGACTAAGGTGATAGACTCAAAACCTCCTTTCTATAAGCAGGCAACTTCTCAACAGGTATGGCAAGATGCCATGGTGGAGGAATATTCCTCTATGATGCAGAATGACGTCTGTTAGATTGTGCCAAGACCAGTTGGCAAGTTAGTGGTTGGTTCACATTGGGTGTACAAGATTAAGCATGCAGTTAATGGGAGTGTGGAGAAGTATAAAGCTAGATTCATGGCCAAAGGGTTCCCTCAGGTCAAAGAGATTGACTATGATGAGACGTTTGCACCAGTGGCCCAATATTCGTCCATTAGGACTATTCTGGCGATTGCATCACAGATGAGGTAGAAGGTCCATCAAATGGACATGAACACTGTCGTCCTTAAAGGAGTTGTTGAGAAAGAAATATATGTTGAGCAGCTTGAGTTTGATATTTTCAACAAAGACACGCATGTGTGCATGTTGAAGAGAGCTCTTTATGGGCTCAAACAGGCACCGAGGGCATGGTATGCCCAGAGAGATAGTTATCTTCTCGGATTGGAGAGTGAAGTTGACGCTAACCTGTACTATATTATGGTTGAGGGCCAACCTCTCATCCTTGTGTTATATGTTGATGATTTGATATTAACAAGGGATGAGGAGCTCATCCATCCATGACTGCAAGAGAGATATTGCAGAAGAGTTTGAGATGAAGAATATAGGGTTGATGTCATGTTCCAACAAATAATTTTTCTTAGGAGAATTCACAATTTTGCAATTTTGATAATTAGCAAATGTTTTGACTTAGGAGAAAGGGGTTGGAGGCATAAATTAAATTTTGAGAAGGAAAAGGTGACCAACTTAGGAAAAATAAAAATAAAAATAAAGTTGGCGGGTTGTGGGAGCCAACCAAAGAGGGAAATCGAACCCCTTAGAGAAATTCGCACCACAAGAGGAAGAAGGCAAAAGGGGAGTTCGAACTAGTGGGCCCACAAAGAAGAGAAGGGGCAGCAAGTATAAATAGCAGAAGCAAACTCATTTTGGGGGTTCCTTGATTGTGCATTTTCTAATATAGAGTTTGCTAGCCAAGTTAACTGGTGTTGCTTAGCACAGGGATTTCCAAGCCGAAAATCCCCTCTTTCGGTGAACCCCAAGTGTCACCCTAAGAGAGAAATTGGAGCTGATAAGAGGGATGAATTTCTGGCTACTGTGAGCCATTCTAGCACTTACATCAGCTAGTGCGAGCTTCTTGGAGGACGTAGAGACAGAATTCGCATAGCTGGTTTGAGGGGCTTCCAGGGGCGCAACACTTGCAAAAATTGTAAAAATTACCCTTGAGGTTCGACGAGTTATTTTGGAGAGTTGCAGTGCTGGAGATTGTTGATTCTGTGAGGGTCAAATTTATCTCTCCTAGGGCCTGCGCAGGGGTTATTTCTGGGAGGAATTGCAGAGCAGAATAGGAGCCAGATTTGCGTCGGATTGGGGCAAGGATTTCACTCTCAATTCCAGAGATATTTTGCAGGGAATTTTCTAGGCATTTGAGGGAGAATTTGGGGTAGACTTGCCACAGATCACTGTCTGGAATGCAGATCCAGGAAGCTGGGAAATTCGCACAAATTTGGGTAATTCCGAGTAGTCGAAACTAACCTAAAATATTTATGGGATTGGTTGGTTTGGGGGTTGAGGAGCTTAGTCCTAATTCTGCAGAATTTTTTGAGGGGATTTGAGGCCTCAAATCACGGTTTGCCTCAATCAACAACAGTAACTTTCTGAGTAGAGCATACAGCCAGTGAGCCCATTTTAGCTTGGAGACTTCTTCATATCCACCTGGGTTTTTGCAAGCTTGTTATAGCAAGCTCAGGTGCACTCGTTCCAATTCATTTTGTACCCAGATTGACATTGAAAATCTAATAAAATGGCTCATCTCTTTATTTCTGCTAAACGGTGTTCTCATTTAATTTGACTGTGTGGAGTTTCAGATTTGCATGCCTTATTTCTTTGTTGTAGCTAGTTCATATTTTGATATTCATTGTATTTCTCTAGGTAGAATATTACAGTGGTATCAAAGCATGTTTTTGGCCATCTGTGGGCTCAAGAGTAGGTAATGACAGGGACGTTTGGTGGAGCAGTTTACCGTCCCAGAGGAGGCAGAAGTAGAGGTCGTGGTAGAGAGGACGAACCTGAGCAGTTTTCATATACAGAGTTTGAGAACGCCAGATATTTCATGGGGGGCAACGATGGTGATGAGCAGCCAAGACAGGGTGGGCGTGACCCACTATTGGGGGAGCTAGTATGGTCAAACCAGCAGATGATAGGGATGATGAGGCAGATGATGAATCTGCAATTGTAGAACATACATGGAAGGCCGCAAGGAGGAGCTAGTGAGGGAGAAGTAGGTTCCCAGACAGGAGAGGGGAGCCATACACATCAACGCACTAATCAGCCGCTCACTCACACATATGGCCAGACTAATAGACCAATCGTGCCTCACTTCACTAAGGAGCCAATGCGTAAGAGAGGGGTTGATGCATTCATGGAGTTGATTAGGTCCTTCATTGATGGGGTTGGAAGAGTATGAGGCGTTATATCCAAAAGTCAGGAGGATTCTCACTTTCGCAGATTATTTCCATCTAAAGGAGAAGTACAAGGCCAGGGGTTGGAACTTCAACCAGAGGAGGGCAGTGTTATCAAAGTTGGGATAAATAGAGGATAGTAGGGAAGGTGATACTACCAAGTTTTGATGGATCATCCCAGAGTTCAACGAGAGCGTGGGTTTTCTTAGCAAGCAGCACCCCTCCCAAATTTGATGAAGAAGGGATCTTTCAAGTGGACAGATGTTGCGCAGGGGGCCTTTGAGCGCCTCAAGAGGGTGATGAGTCGTTGTCTTGTTTTGGCCTTACCTGATGTTTCACAACCATTTGTTTTGAGTGTGATGCATCTGGTGAGGGCATTGGAGAAGTTTTGACACAGGGAGGCAACCCTATAGCTTTTGAGACTGGAAACTGCAGCCACATGAGAGATAGTACTCCATTTATAATAAGGAGATGTTTGCAGTTATGCATACATTGGCTGAGTTCCAACAGTACTTGGTAGGAAACAGGTTCAAGGTGAAGACTGACCACAACAGTCTTCACATTTTCTTGGAGCAGCAGAACCTTCACGAGAGGCAGCAAAAATGGGTTAGCAAGATCCAAGCATGCGATTTTGAGATTGAGTATGTCAAGAGTAGGCATAACATAGTGGTTGATGCACTATCACAGAGGCTCGGGACACTCTCATTGATGGATATCATGCACGATTGGAGAGCACAGCTATTGGTGGCGTACTCTAAGGATCCACATGCATGTGAGATCTTGGATGGTACTCATGGAGATGACAGGTATCAGGTGATGGATGATGTTATTTACTACAAAGACAGAATTTACTTGGTGATAGGCTCACAGTTGAGGGAGCAGATCCTGCGCGCAGCCCATGACTCGCCATTCGCGAGGCACAAAGGCTTCTACAAGACATATAGGACGATTAAGGAGCATTTCACTTGGCGGGGTCTTAAGGAGGATGTCCTGAGGCATATTAGGGAGTGTGATGTTTTCCAAAGGAACAAGGGAGAGCACACTCATTCAGTTGGTCTACTACAGCCTCTTCTTATTCCCGAGAGGAAATGGGAGAGCATATCGATGGACTTTATTACAAGGTTGCCTGCAGTTTATGTAGAAATTTCTATTTTCCCACCCCGGTTTCAATTTCACCTTATTTCTCCAAATAGTTAAATGCCCTTTCCCATAGCCTTACATTCAACAAGCTGGAAAATAAATATTTTCTGAAAACGCAAATTCTGGAAAATTTTCACAGTTCTGGAAATTGCAGAAATAAAAATCAGCAGACTAAAACAGCCACACAAAACATTTTAACAAAGTGACTTTTGGTCAACATGACCTTGGAAAAACCCCCTACAACTCTTGGGGAAAACCAGTTCGAAAGCTTCTCTTTATTTTCTGAATATTGTTTTTACAGTGATACAGAAATTTACATAGCAAAAAAAATTACAGCAACTTCAAAACAGAACTTATCTCGAAAACCGTGCCAAACTCCACCTCAGTTTCTGTGCCCACAAAACAGAAAAATTACAACAAAAATTACAGCGTTCAAAACTGTACGAACAGCCTCGAAAACAGTGTTGGAATGGTTGTACGGCCTCCCTCAAAATTTGCAGTTTTCTCTCCTCGAAATTCGTGCCCACTTGCCTTGAACTTCGTGCTCTGCCCTGCCATACGGATTTGTTGAAAGTTAGTGTTGTTGCCCTCCTCCTTCTCACTGCTCAGAAAATTCTCTTCAGCTTTCTCTTTCTCCTTCTCTCAATCTGCTCATGAAAGAACTAATGAATGAAAGACCTTTTCTCTCATTTTCTTCCTTTAATAGAACTCTAAGTGACTTTTGGGTTGTTCCCAAATCCAATGGCTGAAATAGCTTTAGATCTAGGGTTGAGATTAAATGCTCTTTTAAATCTCACTTTCTATTTTTTAATTCACCCGACTTTAATAAAGACCCGCTTAGTCATTTATTTCCAAAGTCACTTTTCCTTTCTAATTTTACATTAACTTTATTAAAGTCACTTTAAAATTAGACTTTAGTAACTTTTTCACTTAAAGTCACTTTTAAATTAAATTTTACTTTATAACTTTATAAAGCCACATTAGGAGAAAATTCAGTGTCTTTTGGACAATTTCTATTTAAGAGATCAAAGCCTTAAGAGAACCACACAACTCATCAGGTTTTAATTTCAACACCTCCCTCTTCTTGAGGAAGGTGTTCCACTCCTACCACTAATCTTAACTTTATCTCTGATAGACATACTTTTATGGCCAGGCTTTGGTAAAATATGCATAGCTTCTCATCGGTGGGGAATGTCTTGAGCTTCCACCCCTGACTCCATACACACATGATCTGCAGGTAAGTGTCATCGATGCGATATGCTTTGACCTGTCATGAAATACTGGATTCTTCGTGAGTTTAATGCAACTCTGATTATCACAGTAAATCACTGAAGGTCTCAACGGTTGACCAAATAAGCCAAACAACATCTTGCGAAGCCAGATGGCCTCACAACTAGCTAGATTGGCTACCATATACTCTGCTTCCGCTGAACTCAATGCTACTGACTACTGCTTCTGGCTGAACCACGACACCACTGCAGAGCCCAACCCAAAACAGCACCCTAAAGTGCTCTTCCTATCAGAAGCACAACCTGCCCAATCAGAATTAGTGTAACCTGCCAATCTCACTCCATCTTCCTGCCTATAATCCAGACCATACTCCACTGTCCCTTGCAAGTATCGCAAAATGTGTTTTGCAGCAATCTAGTGAACCTTCCTAGGCTCACACATAAACTGACTCATCGTGTTGACTGCAAAACATATATCTAGTCTGGTGTTGACCAAATACATCAAGGAACCAATCAGTTTTTTGTACAATGTGGGATCCACAAACTCAGAATCCGAAGCATGAAGCTTCTTCCAGTTGGTGATCATCGGTGTCGACATGGGTCTACAATCCTCCATGTGGAATCTGCCAAGGATGTCCACAATATACTTCCCCTGCCCCAAGAAGAAATGCCTCTTCTCCTGCCACACCTCCAAACCCAAAAAGTAATGCATCAAGTCGATGTCCTTCATCTCAAACTCCGACACAAGATCTCTCTTGCAGTGCTCTATGAGTCTCTCTGCACCCGTAATGACCAAGTCATCCACATACAGCACCAGAATGAGAGGCTCCTCACCTATCACAATGAAGTATAAGTTCGGATCTGCCTCACTCTTTGTGAAACCCATCTCCTGCAAGTATGTATCTATCTCGGAGTACCAAGCTATGGGAGCTTGCTTCAGGCCATAAAGGGCCTTCTTCAGTCTGCACACATGGGACTCCTTCCCATGCACCTCAAAGCCCTATGGCTGCTCAATGTACACCTCCTCCTGTATGACCTCTCTCCAAACCTGCTGGCTAGCAGCCTCCTCATAGCTAGAAGGAACATAGTCAATGATGTTGGCAACCATTGCCATATAGCTACAAAACCTCTCAGGTGGTCTTCTCTCTCTGACCGGCCTCTTAGGCGCAGCAACAGATGTGGCCTCTCTCAAGGTATCCTGAAGCCACTTGGGCTTCCTCTTCCCTGAGCACACCTCTCCCACTGGAGAATGAAACTCCTCCTCATCAGAAGTCTGAACTCCTGATTGTCTGTCTGTTGTCCTCCTGCCTGAACCGGAACCTGTAGACGTTGAAGTACTATGTGATTTGTCCATCAGTGGATTCCCTAGTGAACTACTCTGTGGACTGCTCTGCATGTTGCCCGAAGCACCACCCCTCTGACTCTGCGAGCCACTGCTCACTGACGGACTAGACATCGTCATAGATGTACCTTCGGATCCTCCTGATCCCTGCCCAATGGATCTCTGTGACTGACTCAACTGTTGCTGAGGGTTTGGCTGATCTAGATACTCTAACTCCCATGACCTCCTGAAAGCCCGGTCCTCCTCGAATCTCACATCCCGCCTGATAACAACTTTCCTCGAAGCACGAATATAGACCTAAAAGGCTTTCGAGGTCTCACTATAGCCCACAAAGATACCCTTCTCTGTGGTGGGCTCTAGCTTGGTCCTCTTCTCCTTGGGTACATAGGAGTATGCAATACAGCCAAAGATACGAAAGTGACCAACATCAGGCTTCTTCCATGAAAAAGCCTCCTCTGGAGTCACATGCCCCAAGGCATGATGCGGACTCCTGTTCTGCAAGTATACAGCAGTATTGCAGGCCTCTGCCCACAAAAACAAAGGTAACCCCTGATCATGTAACATGGCTTTGGCAGCCCCAATGATGGATCTGTTCTTCCTCTCCGCAACCCCGTTCTGTTGGGAGTTGTAAGGAACTGTGAACTCCCTCCTAATGCCTGCCTCCGCACAATACTCAACAAACTCTCCAAGGGTGTACTCACCTCCATTGTCCGACCTCAGGGACTTGATCTTCCGACCTGTGTGTGTCTCCACAAGAGCTCTAAACTCCTGAAACCGCTTGAAAACCTCACTCTTGGTCTTCAAGAAATAAATCTAGGTCCTCTTGGAGTGATCATCAATGAATAACACATAATACTCATATCCACTCAAGGAAACATGAGACATCCGACCGCTCACATCGAAATGAATCAAATCAAGTATCCCAATCGCTCTGTTGTCACTACTGGGAAAAGGGGATTTGGCAAACTTGCCCATCGCACATCCTCTGCATGTATCAATGTGATTAGTACTGAAATCTGGCACACCTGTAGTGATCGCCCACAATGTCCTCAAGGCTCCATGATACATGTGCCCCATCCTACAGTGCCAAATCTCACACAGCTCAGAACTGCTAGCTCTGTTGTTGGTGCTACTGCTCAATGCCATAAGGGGCTGAAATGCAAACTTGTACACCTTTGCATGGCGTACACCTATCACTCTAGCTGACTCAGCTGGAGTACCCTTGGGATATATCAGCACCTGTCCTCTCCTGAACAATATCTCATACCCTCTATCCTCCAATGTTGAGACCATAGTTATTAAAACCGGAACCGGTGTACCTAATGAACTGGGTTTTGAACCGGAACCGGTCTAACCGGTAGCGGTCAGATCTCAATGAACCGGTTTTTAAAAAAATACATTAAATAATTAATTTTTAATTAAAAAAAACTATTTTTAAGATTTGCAACCATGATTCCAAGCCAATAGAGACAAAATATGCAAAGTTTGTTCATTTATATACCATGCAAAGGTGAATATATCAAAATGGCACCGAGTGCAAAACATATCATCGAAAAATACATAAGCAATGAGGCTCCAAATGGCCCATAAAGTCCAAAAACAATGCTACAAGCTATGAAGCCATTGGCCTAATACAAGACTACACATGAATGATGATCAATCATCAAATTCATCACTGCTACTAGACACAGGATCAACATCGGCTACTACATGTTGGAACACCTAATCCTACATGGGTAGGTGTGGAATGCGAAAAGTCACAATGGAGTCCAAGTGACCTTGGAATATGAAACCAAGAGTCACACCATTGTACTATAAATGTACATCTTTGTATAATGGAAAATAAGAAAGCCTCACGCTTATCTTTCATTGTGTGTTGAGTCTCTTGTGTGTGTGTATTCTTCTCTCATACACCATGTGTGTGCTTCAACATGGTGTTTAACATGGTACCAGAGCGGGCGATTGCTGGCCCTGCTCCAATTTGAGTGAGCCATTTGTGTTTATGGCTTGTGCATATCTGCAAAATTCTTGGCATTTTTGCAGCACTCAGAGTTTTTGTAGCAGTGATTTTGCAGCATTCAAAAATTTTGTCTTGGAGAAGGAGCAGCATTCAGAAATTGGTTTGGAAAAGCAGCATTGTGCATCTGAAGGTTTTCTCACTGCTCTTTCTTCCTGCAATCTCTGTCTTTTAAATTATGCATCTTAAAGAGCTGCTGGAATAGTGTTTTAAATTGGGTTTCTGAAGAAGAAGTTTCTAGTTTTTAATGAAAAAGAATTCTGAGTTTTTCCATTGAAAAATTTCTGCAATTCTGAGTTTTTCTACTGCTGGAAAATATTTTCTACTGCTGGATTTGTTTCTGCTACACATTTGAAAAAAAAAAAGAAAAAAGTTTACTGCTAGAGTTCTTACTCCTCTCTGCTGTTCTTTTAAAAAAAAAAAAATCTGCAACAATCTCAGCCCTCTCATCCACTTCTTCCCCATCGCAACTCACTTCCTATCCACTATACACCCCATCTCCTCTCAACGCATTCATTTCCTCCACTCACCTATCGCTCACAACGCTCAACCCATCGGCCCCTACACTCCTCTGCCCTGACGACCGCCCCCTCCTACTTGTAATACGCACTCTTCTCATAGCCCCCTCACACCCCTCGGCCTCATAGCCGTCCCCCCTACTCGGCCTTCACACAGCAGTACCCTACTCCCCCTTAACCTACGCCCTCACCCATTACCGGCATCGCCCACGCACCCCTGCTCTCATTGCTTTACCCATAGCAATACGCTTTCTCTCCCCTCCTCGGCCATACGGCCCCCTCTCCACTCCCTATTACCCTGCGCTCAACACTCGCTTCTGCAATCTCAACACTCTCCACGGCCCTCACTTGCGGCCCTCCTCTACCAGACTCCCCACTCCCCTTTACACACTTCACCATCCCACATCTCACGCTCCCTTAAACTCTACAACCCATTCCCCCTTACGCAGGCCCCATTCCCTCCTTTACGTAGATCCATTTCCATCCATTCCCATCTTAATCTTTTTATTATTAAAAGCCCCCCTTCCCTTTTTAAATTAATTCCCCCTCCCATATTTTATTAATCCCTTTTTTAAAAATAAATAAATAAACTTCTTCCTAAATAAATTCCCTTAAATTAATTTCCTCTCTTTTAATTAATTCTCTTTCTTTTAAATTCCCCCCATTTTTAACTAATTCCCATTTTTAATTAATTTTTTTTGATAAATTTTTAATTAATTTAAAAAAAAAAAAAAAACAGCAGAGAGAGAGGAAAAGAGGAAGAGCAGAGAGAGAATATGAACAGCAGAAATGAGAAGTGAGCAAATGGACTGAATAGAGAAATTTGCAAATTTGAAATTTTATGATTTGTGGCATAAGTGTGATTTTTTGAAGAAATTGACATTTGAAGACAAGTTTGCCATCATTCCAAAACAGCTATTTGAAGGAAAATTCAACTGCCTCAAAGGCCTCTTGCACAAGTGTTTTGCTGCACATTTTTTGTTGCATATTGTATTGAACTGACATTGATTTGCATCTTCATTCAAGACTTGAAGTGTAATTGAGTTGAAAAATTGTTGATTGCCCTCCATCATTTGAGGAGCACATTTTGTACTTTGAGATTTCCATAGTTGGAAGTTCTCTTGAGTCATTTGTATTTGTTGAATCACATTGTAAACGGGTGCATTTTGATTAATGGCTAGATGTTTGAGGCCTGAGGTTGTATGACAAAGCCAAAATTATTGGGGCATTAGGGGTTCCATTCAGGTAGCATCATTGTTCAAATGTTGATGATGCGATAAAAATGAGCAAGCATGCTCTTTGTAACATTCAAAGTTGTTTGCTAGATGCACAAGAAAATATTGAGTTTTTGCATTTGGAATCTCAGCTCCAACAAGACGAACTTCAACAAAAGAGTCACCATTCTGAACCTGTTTCCATTCAGAAGATTGTGAAGGACTCTCATAGATCGAAAAGAAGAGTGAAAGTTATGATTAGATTGTTCCATTCACTTTACTAGAAGACGGTCCAAATTCTTAGAGGCGAGTTCAGCTTCTGCTTTTCAAGCCCATCATCGGACAGCAGGAAGAGCAGCTCCCTGTAGCCTGGCTGCGTCTTGGGATACCATAGCCAGATCTGTCCTTCCATGTTGGAGCTGCAAACCTCATCAGATTTGATCTTTAAGTTCACATGTGTGGATTCTTTAGAACATTCCAGATCCTGCTCCACTTCCCAGTTGAGGAAATATAACACTTGTGGTGGTTAGCTTATATATAAAGAAAGATCACTGTTTTGATCTTCATCCATGCAAGCACTGTGGTCGACACACTCATTCTTCAGACAGATGCTTCAGACACAAGCCTCCTGCAAGAACCAAGATTCATCTTGGATGGATCGCTTCTTGGCAATGGGCATCAGCGGCCAAGAAGATGTTTACGACACATGTTAGAACTTGTTCACGGATATTGAACAAACTTGCAGTTGAGTTTTCGCCATCATCTCACCTTGTCCCTGACAGGGGGGAAAATGGTGGTCATGTACAAGCTTCGACGACAGATCAAGCGAGCCTGAGCCACAATCTCTCATTCCATGTTCAGAGTTGTAGCTAGAGACACAGCAGTTCAAGCGAGCCTAAGCCACAATTCGTCATTCCAGATTCAGAGATGTAGCCAGAGACACGGATGCCCATGAGCATGCCTTCGGTTGGTGGATAACCTTAAACCATCATCTTTGGTTGGTGGATAACCTAAAACCATCACAGGTAGTAGACCTCCCTTCTTTTAGGTCGAAGGTCTCCCTTTCATATATGAGGAACACTTCCTCTAGCAGAAGCCTTCAGCTTCTTGCCAGCATTGGTTGAGTTCCAGGAAATGCTTCAAGCATTCCAGAGTTGTTGGTAATCCTTAAACCATCACAGGTAGTAGACCTCCCTTCTTTTAGATTGAAGGTCTCCCTTTTTTATGAGGGACAATTCCTCTAGCAGAAGCTTTCAGCTTCTTGCCAGTTTTGGAAGAGTTCCGGGAACTGCAACAAGTTTTGCGTTCCAGTGTTTGTGGTCATCCTTAAAACACCTCTTTTTTCCAACATTTCAGAGAGTTGATTCAGCGCAAGTGCTGCCATGTATACTTTGCAAATTTGTATTACAACTCTTTTCTTGGACTCACACATACCCCTTCGGATTAAGGAGGGATGTTGGAACACCTAATCCTACATGGGTAGGTGTGGAATGCGAAAAGTCACAATGGAGTCCAAGTGACCTTGGAATATGAAACCAAGAGTCACACCATTGTACTATAAATGTACATCTTTGTATAATGGAAAATAAGAAAGCCTCACGCTTATCTTTCATTGTGTGTTGAGTCTCTTGTGTGTGTGTATTCTTCTCTCATGCACCATGTGTGTTCTTCAACATGGTGTTTAACAGACATCATCTGGATCAAAGTCTGAGAATGCCTCAGCCTCAGGCTCATCTACAACCTCAGTACCCCTGCCACCAATAACAATAGAAATGGACCTAATGGAAGCACGAGTTACTCAAGGTGCATGACTAGTGTCGTCCATTGGTTGTTTGCCTTTGCTTGATGCAGCTACCAATCCTGGGTCTGCGTCTGATGGCACCACCAAATCTGCTTCAAATTCACCCCCCGCTACTACTGCATCAAAATCAAAATCAGCCTCAAACAATGGATCTTCAGTCTCCTCCACCCATTCTGATGTTGGATCAATATCATCCAACACAATGGGATCTAGATCAGGTGTTTTGCTCATTAGTTGGTTCTGCCTCAAGCGAAGGTTGTATTGCACAAACACAAGATCATTTAACCATTTCTGTTCCAAACGGTTTCTCTTCTTTATGTGTATGCGCTCAAAAACGGACCAATTGCGCTCACAACCTGAACCACTGCAAGTTTGGCTGAGGATTCTAATTGCAAACTTTTGCAATTGAGGACATTGGCCGCCAAATGACTCCCACCAATGTGACATTCATTAGTAACATAGTTCATTTCATTACTTATTTACAAACAATTTAACTTGAAAAGAAAAACAAATTGGAATTGCTTACCTGGTTGATCCACATCTCTTGCCATTTTTGCCAAGTTCTTTCCAAAGGTACCAACTGCCATACTAAAATGAGTAAGTTGTTTATGTGTTTCCAAAAGGTCTGCACGGTTAGGGACCATGCGCTCCAAGCAATCAATCAATCCAGATCTCACCTCCCCATCCTGCTGATCTCCTAGCCGAGCTCTATAATGATACTTTGGGTTCAAAAAATACCCAGCTGCATGTATAGGACGATGGAGTTGATTGTTCCATTTGTTATCAATGATCTCCCATATCCGGCCATATTTAGCTAACCTGTCCCTGTAAGCTGCCCGTATCTGCTCCTTGGCCTAATCCATAGCCTCATAAATGTATCCCATTGCCATCTTTTCCCCATCCACCATCCTTAGCACCTTAACAAGGGGCCCAGTAATTTTTACCAACTCTGAAGACCTTTTCCAAAAATTAATGTCAAAGACTTTCTTTTTGGTGTCTTTTCCATCTTTTTTACGAGCCCACCGAGATTTAGTCCAATCATCAGAAGAAAACATTTTCTGCAGGTTTTTCTGTTGAGAATTGAGACATTGCAACGTGAAGAAGTGAGTTGCAAATCTCGTAATGGCAGGCCTAACAAGCTCTTTGCCCCCAGTGTTTTTCCTCATTAGGCTCAATACCCATGAGTGGTTGTAAATGTATTTTGTAATGCACTTGCCATGCTCTACGGTGTCTTTTACCCATTCCACTTCGCCTATGTCCTCAAGCATGAGGTCTATGCAATGTGCAGCACATGGAGTCCAAAATATGGTATTATACTTGGACTCAAGCATCTTTCCAGCAAGAACATAGTTTGAGGCATTATTTGTGATGACCTGCACAACATTCTGCTCTCCCACTTCCTGAATAATCTCATCCAAAAGTTCAAATAGAAGGGTTGCATCCTTCACCTTATCAGATGCATCAACTGATCTCAAAAACATTGTTCCTCGAGGGCAAGCAACAAGGAAGTTAGTGATAGTGCGGTTCTTTCCATCAGTCCACCATCTGACATGATGGAACAACCTGTTTTAAGCCATGACTCTTTATATTCAGCCAAATACTCATCAATATTACAAATCTCTTGTTGCAAAAGAGCTCCCCTTAAGTCATGCGCAGTAGGGCCTTTGAAGCCCTTTCCTGCAACAAAAACAGAGTCCCACATAGCTTGGTAATAAGGTGAGCGAGCAACATTAAATGGGATATCTGAATCATACCACCATCTAGCAATGTACTGATGAGAAGCTTCTTTGCATTGTTTTTTCCAATGTTGATCCAAAGTGGGTTGACGACTTGGAGTTGGCTGGGACATGGAGGCACTGGTAGTGGTTGTGGGATTAGCATTGGACGAGAAATAACTCATGAGGTTAGGTTTCTTTGTTGGGTTTGATCTTTTGCCAACAGGAGGAACATAGTGAAAGGGGTTATTGGTGGAAGGGATAGAAGTGGAGTCTTGAATATCATACTCATCATTTTCATACCCACTCTCTCTCAGCATTTCTACTATTTCCCTCTTCCTTGCAATTTCATCTTGGATAGCCTTCTCCCTAGCCTTAGTCTCCTCAAACTTTTCAAGCTTGGCAAGGTATTCTGCCCTAACCGGACCTAACACTGCTTTAGGTGCATCACATGGCGTTACATTGCCTCTTATCCCAGCCAAGTGATGTTTCAATCTAAGAATACCCCCACCTCCAATACATTTTTGACAAAGTTTGCATACCATCTTTCCCTCAACCACATCACAATGGGCCCATGCATTGTCCTTGGCTTTTGGAGGCATCTTGACTTGAAATAATTGAAATTTGGAAATAAATCTGTCATTTAAAAAAAATTGCAGCTAAGATAAATGGACAACTAAGGCTAAATTTATGAAACAAAATGCACATTCAAACATACAAAATTTGATAGCATAGGACTAGAGATTTGAGAGCAATACAATAGCTAAACACATGAGAAAATAAATACATGAACAGCAAGTGAAAATTCTTACCTGGCAATGCAAACTAGCTTCCTTAGCGTCCTCTTGAAGATGTCAACGCTATTGACAGCTCCAAACTATCCCCAAGATAGCTCCAACTCCAACTCCAAGCCTCTAAGATCACTGCTCCGTCAAACACTCAACACTCTCCAAGCTCTCAATCAAACTCACAAACAACAAATGAGTTGGTGTGAGACAAAGGAGAGGCTACCCCTGCTTATAAAAGATTGGGGAGGGTGTTTTTGGAGGGAAACAACCCTCCCCTTACCTCCACATATGCCCTAAGGCTGTGTTGCTGGCCGCCGGTGGGTCCACGCAAGGAAGGGACACCCCGCCGGTTTATGCATTAACAGGTCGGTTCCATACCTAACGACCGGTTAGGTCCGGTTAACCGGCCAATTCAGGTGAGACACCCCTCAAAACCGGGTTGCAAGGATGGTTGTGAACGGAAGCTGATCTGACCGGCCGGTTTGACCGGTTACCGGTTCAAACCAGTAGGTTTTAATACTATGGCTGAGACGAATATGAGGTTCTTCCTCATCCCTGGCACATATAAAACATCTGACACCTTCAAGGGAGGTTTGGGTTCCCTATCAAATGTCAGTGTCCCCACACGGACTGCTCTAACAAAACTGTCATCACCGAGGACTACCTCTATATCAGTGCCACTCTCTGAAAGCTCTGAGAAGTACTCACGGACTCCTGGCATATGACGTGAAGCCACACTGTCCACATACTAGATACCCGAAGATGCTCCGCTAGTCAAGGGAAATGCATGCTCCCTCTGAACCTCCGTGGCAAGTGATCCTGCACTAGTGGACTCACAAGCACTGAACCCAAACTCTTGGTCAAATCTATCTGAAAAGTCCTCAATCTCTGTTGATGTTGCCATGGTCTGGTTCTTCCCCTTCTTCTTCTTCTCCGGACACACAACTGCATAGTGTCCCATCTTCTGACAACTCCAACACTTCACTTTGGAGTAGTCCTTCTACGTGTTCTCTTGTTTACCTTTACCTTTGCCTTTGCCCCCACCACCACTTGTGGAAGCATGCTTCTTGCCTTTGCCTCTCTTGTCTCCGGCCAACAATGCCACATCCTCATCCTGCTCAACTGGCTTGGCTGCCCCAAGCTGACTCTTCCTAATCTCTATCTGAATGCAATCATCCCAAAACCTCTCCCATGTGGGAAGGGTCTCACATGCACAAACCCCATTAGCAAAATTTAGCCATGAAGTAGGAAGGCCATTCACTGCAATTCGCACCAACTCAGTGTTTGGAATGACTTCTCCAACTACTGACAATGCATCTCTCACATTAGTTATCTTTGTGAGATAACCAGTTGCACTATCATTCTTCCCATCTTAATGGTCTTCAGCTTCTCTCTTAGGACCATCTTTCTGTTCTCATTGGTACTCTGGTAGAGATTGGTCAAGGCAAACCACATCTCATGAGCATGTCTCTTTCCTCTCACATGAGGAATCACATGGTCTTTAATACCATCCAAAATCAGTCTTTTCCCCTTGTTATTCTTTTTATTAAACGCTGCCAACTGAACAGCATCAGTAAGCACATTAACAGGTTGTTGTTGAGTATGAACCATGATATCCCAGACTTATCCCTCCTCAAAGATGCTCTGCATTCTTTCTCTCCAAACGTTGTAATTACTATGCCCATCCAACCTATCTTCCACCCTCAATCCCAATGACATCCTTGTTGTCCTAAAAACTGTAAATAGCACTGTTGTAGTAAAGATAAAATTTCTGCGTGAAAAATCAGCTTGCTGGAATTTTCTGAGTGAAAAATCAGCAACTTGTAATTTTTCTCTTTGCTGTCCCGAACTGCACTTTCAGCACCCAAGCTCTGATACCATGTAGAAATTTCTATTTTCCCACCTCGGTTTTAGTTTCACCTTATTTCTCCAAATAGTTAAATGCCCTTTCCCATAGCCTTACATTCAACAAGCTGGAAAATAAATATTTTCTAAAAACATAAATTCTGGAAAATTTTCACAGTGCTGGAAATTGCAGAAATAAAAATCAGCAAACTAAAACAGCTACACAAAACATTTTAACACAGTGATATTTGGTCAACATGACCCTGAAAAAACCCCCTACAACTCTTGGGGAAAACCAGCTCAAAAGCTTCTCTTTATTTTCTGAATATTGCTTTTACAGTGATGCAGAAATTTACACAGCAAAAAAAATTACAGCAACTTCGAAACAGAACTTATCTTGAAAATCGTGCCAAACTCCACCTCGGTTTCCATGCCTACAAAACAGAAAAAATTACAACAGAAATTACAGCCTTCAAAACTATACGAACAACCTCGAAAACAGTGTCGGAATGGTTGTATGGCCTCCCTCGAAATATGCAGTTTTCTCTCCTCGAAATTCGTGCCCACTTCCCTCGAACTTCGTGCTCTGCCCTGCTGGATGAATTTGCTGAAAGTTAGTGCTGCTGCCCTGCTTCTTCTCACTACTCAGAAAATTCTCTTCAGTTTTCTCCTCCTCCTTCTCTCAATCTGCTCATGAAAGAATTAATGAATGAATGACATTTTCTCTCCTTTTCCTCCTTTAATAGAACTCTAAGTGACTTTTGGGGTATCCCCAAATCCAATGGCTGAAATAGCTTTAGATCTAGGGCTGAGATTAAATGCTCTTTTAAATCTCACTTTCTATTTTTTAATTCACCCCACTTTAATAAAGACCCACTTAGTCATTTATTTCCAAAGTCACTTTTCCTTTCTAATTTTACATTAACTTTATTAAAGTCACTTTAAAATTAGACTTTAGTAACTTTTTCACTTAAAGTCACTTTTAAATTAGATTTTACTTTAGGAGAAAAATTAAATTCTTTTGGATACTTTTCCCTAGGCCAAAGATCAAAGCCTTAGGAAACCACCTGTCCTCCGGTAACCAAATTTCAACAGTTTAGGGGCGAGATTGCATCTATGTGGTGGTTGACAAACTGACAAAATTTGCCAACATTTTCGCTATTCCATCCAAATACTCAGCTTCATATGTAGCCGAGTTATTTTTCCGAGAGGTGTTCAGGCTGCATGGGCTGCCTAAGACGATTGTGAGTGACCGAGACAGCAAATTCATCGGACGATTCTTGCAGGAGCTATTTCACCTTGTGGGCACAGAGCTTACCCCCAGCACAAGCTACCATCCCCAGAAAAATGGACAGACGGAAAGAGTAAATAAGTGGTTGGAGGGATACTTGCGCAACTATGTGACTGAGTAGCAGAGAGCGTGGGTGAAGTGGCTACACCTCAAGGAGTATTGCTACAACACCACTTATCATATGTCCATAGGTACATCACCCTTTCGTGCTTTATATGGTTATGATGCAGTAACTTTTGCCGATATGGTTTTGGAGACAACAAGGCCCCAAGGGCCAAGGATTGGATACAGGAAATTCAAGATATCCTTAGAGCCATTAAGGATAATTTGCAAACTGCTCAAAACCAACAAAAGTTGTATGCAGACAGGGGTAGAGTTTAGTGACATTTTGAGGTGGGGGACTTGGTTTTTCTAAGACTTCAGCCATACAAGTAGGAGAGGTAACACATGAGTTGGAGCTCCCACCAGGGAGCAAGGTGCACAATGTATTTCATGTGTCCTGACTCCTACCTGAAAAAGGCCTTGGGACAACAGGTGATAGCTACTATTGAGTTACCACCCATGGATGATGAGGGGCACTTAGTTTTGGTGTTAGAGGTTATCTTACAGGATAGGGAAAGGAAGCTCAAGAGCAGAACAATCAAGGAGTTTCAGATGGAAGGACTTACCTGAGGAGGATGCCACCTAGGAGGCTGGGAGGGAGAGCAAATTTTGCAGCACCCAGCATTACAGTTGCTTGATGACAAGCAACATTTGGGAGGGGAGGACTGTCATGTCCCCAAAAAATAATTTTGCTTAAAAGAATTCACAATTTTTCAATTTTGGTAATTGACAAATGTTTTGACTTGGGAGAAAGGGGTTGGAGGCATAAATTAAATTTTTAGAAGAAAAAGGTGACCAACTTAAGAAAAATAAAAAAAATTCAAGTTGGTGGGTTGTGGGGGCCACCAAAAGAAGGAAATTGAACCCCTTTGAGAAATTTGCACCACAAGAGGAAGAAGGCAAAAGGGGAGCTCAAACTAGTGGGCCCACAAGGAAGAGAAGGGGCAACAAGCATAAATAGGAGAAACAAACTCATTTTTTGGGTTCCTTGATTGTGCATTTTCTAATATAGAGTTTGCTTGAGTTGATTAGCCAAGTTAATTGGTGTTGCTTAGCACAGGGATTTCCAAGTGTAAAATCCCAGCTCTCTTTCGGTGAGCCCCGAGTGTCACCCTAAGAGAAAAATTGGAGTGGATAAGAGGGAAGAATTTATGGCTATTGTGAGCCATTCCAACACTTCCATCAGCATTGTGAATTTCTTGGAGGACGCAGAGGAAGAATTCGCATAACTGGGTTGAGGGGTTTCCCAGGGGAGCGACACTTAGAAAAATTGCATAAATTACCCTTGGGGTTGGACGAGTTATTTTGGAGAGTTGCAGAGGTAGAGATCGTTGATTCTGTGAGGGTCGAATTTATCTCTCCTAGGGCCTGCATAGGGATTATTTTTAGGTGGAATTGCACAGCAAAATTGGAGCATGAATTGTGTTGGATTGGGGCAGGGATTTCACTCTCAATTATAGAGATATTTTGCAAGGAATTGTCTAGCCTTTTGAGAGAGGAATTGGGGTAGACTTGCAGCAAATCACTGGGTGAGACACAAAGCCAGGCAGCTGGGAAATTCGCACAAATTTGCATAATTCTGGGTAGTCGGAACTAGCCCAAAATATTTTTTGGTTTGATTGGTTGGAGGTTGAGGAGCTTAGTCCTAATTTTGCAAAATTTTGGAGATTTGAGGCGTCAAATGACAGTTTGCCTCAAGCAGTAGCAATAGTAAATTTCTGAACAAAGCATACAACCAATGAGCCCATTTCAGCTTGGATATTTCTTCATATCAACCTGCATTTTTGCATGGTTGCTATAGCAAGCCCGGGTGCACTCGTTCCACTTTATTTTGTACCCAGATTGACATTGAAAATCTAATAAAATGGCTCAACTTCATTATTTTTGCTCAATGGTGTTCTAATTTAATTTGCATGTGTGTAGTTTCAAATTTGCATGCCTTATTTCTTTGTTGTAGCTAGTTCATGTTTTGATATTCACTGTATTTCTCTAGTTAGAAAAATACAGCTGATGCACTATTTCCTTGGGCTGGAGGTTTGGCAAGATGATGGGGAGATATTCTTGGGAAAGGGTAGGTATACAGGAGAGTCTCAAGAGGTTGCACATGCAAGATTGCAAGCCCATGACCACGTCTCTAGTAACAAACTAGAGGAGGATGACGCTACCAGAGGTGAGCGAGTAGATGCTACTCTCTATAGGCAACTCATAGGGTCGTTGATGTATCTGGTAAACACACGACCAAACATTTGCTTCCCAATCAACCAGTTGAGCCAGTTTATGGTTGGGTTGACCAAAGTGCATTAGGTTGCTACAAAGCACGTGTTAATGTATCTTAGGTGCACAGCAGATTATAGGTTGTTCTACAGGCAGGTTGATGGAGTGAGTCTTCAGGAATTCACAAATGTAGATTGAGCAAGGGATTCAATAGATAGGGAGAGCACTTCAAGTTGTGCTTTCAGTGTTGGATCAGCAATTGTTTCTTGATTCAATAGGAAGCAGAGATTAGTGACACTGACCTTAGCTAAGGCGAAGTACATGGTTGCCATCTTGGCAACTTGTGAGGCTATTTGGTTGAGAAATCTACTTGTTGGGTTGTTCAATCAGAGGTTGGCCCACAATCATAAACTGTTATAATCAAAGTTGCATCAAGCTCTCTAAAAATAAAGTGTTTCATGACCGCTCCAAGCACATCGAGATCAGGTACCACCATATAAGAGATTGTGTTCAAAGGGGTAAAGTCAGACTCCAATACGTGCCTACAGAGTAGCAAACAACTGATATCTTGACCAAGGCATTAGCAAGGGGCAAATTTGTCTACTTCAAAGATAAACTAGGTGTAGTACAGAACACCTTCCTCTCTAAGAGGGAATGTTAATTGAAGTTAGAGATGGAAAGGTTTTGCTAAATTTAAAAGTGCACTAAATTTGGCAGAGGGGCCCACAAGTGAATGTAAGGTGCACTTTTAGTTTCTCTTAATTTTGACTTAGGAAAATTCTAATTTTTCTATAGTCAAAAATAGAATCTATCTCAGACATCCATCAAGTTTTTAATCCAAGCCGTTTGTGGAAGATGGAAGGCCAAGTCAACCTTAAAGAGAGGAAAGGCGCAGACTTAGCATATTATTATGCACTAGAGACTTGTGTGTTTTAGCTCAACGAAGAAGGGTTTCTAGTTCAGCACATTAGGGCAAAGATAGATGTTGAATAGCCTCAGGAATTCTTCAGCCAGCGTGCATACTTTCCAGGGTCGAGTCAGCCAGCATGCATACTTTCTAGTGTCGAGTTAGCCTACGGAGGAAAGGTCGAATAGCCTATATGAGTCTGTACAGGTATGCATACAAGGGCCAAGTTGGTTATAAAGACGAGGGCCAGCGAATTGAAGGGGAATTTTTTCTCAGTATTTGTAACCAATTTTTGAGATTTTCGTTGAGCAGAATAATAAAACACACAAAGTTGGAAGGTTTTCCCCAGTTGGCATACTAGGTAATTTTTGGAGTATTGTTTATTGATTACTTGTATCTTCGTGAATTTATTTTCCGTTGTAGAAATTTTAGACCCAACCCTGGTTATCAGTTTCTCCTTATCACTCCCATATAGTTAAATGCCCATTCCCATAAACATACATTCAACAAGCTGGAAATAATAAATATTTCTAAAAACACAAATTCTGGAAATTTCAAATGCTGGAAAATGCAGAAATAAAACTCAGAAAATATTTCAGCCACACACATAGAAAATGACACGTTGATTTTTGGTCAACATGACCTTGGAAAAACCCCCTACAACTCTTGGGGAAAACCAGACGTTGATTTTTCGTCAACATGACCCTGGAAAAACCCCCTACAACTCTTGGGGAAAACCAGTTCGAAAGCTCCTCTTTATTTCTAAATATTGCTTTTATAGTGAGACACGAAAACACAATAAAAATTCCAGCAACCAAAATAACATACTTATCTCAATTTCCGTGCTTGCACACCGCCTTGGAAACTGTGCCAAATCAACAACTTACAAAACATAAATTATTACAACATTAATGACGGCCACCTCGGGAAGCAGGCTAGAGCATATGTACGGAATTGTACAATAGCACTCCTCAAAATCTATGCCCAGAGAATGCCTTGAAATTTACGCTGAAGCTACTGTCCTTTTTCTCGATTTTTGTGTCGATAATCTCGATTGTACTTCTCCTCGATTTTCATGCCCAAATTTATGCCTTGAACTCCATTCTTAATGTTGCTACCCTCTTCCTTGATTTTCATGCCTCCCTTTCTTGGAAACAGTGCCTCACTCTTGTACGAATTTTTACCTTGGGATTTGTGCCAATAAGGTGTTGTACGGATTTGCTGAAGTATCCTTGCTGCTGTCCTCTTTCTTCTCACTTCTCAGAATATATCCCTGCTTTCTTCTCCTCCTCTCTCAATCTGTTCATGAAAGAATGAATGATCTTTTCTCTTATTTTCCTCCTTTAACCTAACCTTAAGTGACTTTTGGGGAATACCTAAATCAAATGGATAAGATGGCTTTAAATCTAGGGCTGAGATTAAATTTGCATTTAAATATCACTTTATATTTTTTAATTCACGCCATTTTAATAAAGACCCTCTTACTCTTTTATTTCCAAAGTCACTTTTCACTTTCTAATTTCACATTCACTTAATTAAAGTCACTTTAAAATTAGACTTAGTATCTTTATCACTTTTAAATTATATTTGACTTTACCACTTATAAAGTCATTTTAGGAGAAAAAGTTAAATACATTTGGACACTTTTCCCTAGGCCAAATATCAAAGCCTTAGGGAACCACTTGTCCTCTAGTACCCAAATTTTAACACTCCCTCTTACCGAGGAAAGTGTTCCTCACCACACCCATCTTGTCTATGAAGTAGACATACTTACGCCGTGGTAAGGCTTTGGTGAATATATCAGCTACTTGATCATCTGTGGGAATATACTCAAGCTTCACAACTCCCTTCTGAACATAGTATCTAATGAAATGATATTTGATCCCGATATGCTTTAACATGTTATGAAATACTGGATTCTCCATGAGTTTAATGCAACTCTGATTACCACATTAAATCACTGAAGGTCTCAATGGTTGACCAAATAAGCCAAAAAACATCTTGCGAAGCCTGGCCTCACAACTAGCTAGACTGGCTGCCATGTACTCTGCTTCCGCTGAACTCAATGATATTGACTACTGCTTTCGGCTAAACCACGACACAACTGCGGAACCCAATCCAAAACAACACTCTAAAGTGCTCTTCCTATCTGAAGCACAACCTGCCCAATCAGAATCAGTGTACCTTGCCAATCTCACTCCATCTTCCTGTCTATAATACATACCATAATCCATTGTCCCCTGCAAGTATCATAAAAGGTGTTTTGCAACAACCCAGTGCACTCTCCTGGGCTCACACATGAACTGGCTCATCGTGTTGACTGCAAAACATATATCTAGTTTACTGTTGACCAAATACATCTAGGAACCAATCAGCGGTCTATACAATGTAGGATCCACCAACTTGGAATCTGAAGCGTGAAGTTTCTTCCAGTTAGTGATCATAGGTGTAGACATGGGTCTGAAATCCTCCATGTGAAATCTGCTAAGAATGTCCACAATACACTTCCCCTGTTCCAGGAATAAATGCCCCTCCTCCTGCCACACCTCCAAACCCAAAAATTAATGCATCAAGCCAATGTCCTTCATCTCAAACTCCGAAGCAATATCTCTCTTGCATTCCTCTATGAGTCTCTCTGCACCTGTAATGACAAAGTCATCCACATACACCACTGCATCGAGAGGCTCCTTACCTACCACAATAAAGTATAGGTTCGATTTCGTTTCTCTTTGTGAAACCCAACTCCCGCAAGTACGTATCAATCCCCGAGTACCAAGCTCTAGTGAGCTGCTTTAGGCCATAAAGTGTCTTCTTCAGCCCCGCATACATGGGACTACTTTCCAATGCACCTCAAAGCCGCCACGGTTGCTCAATGTACACCTCCTCTTGTATGAAGCCATTGGAGAAATGGCTCACATCCTCCCGGTGGATCTTCCAACCCATCTCTGCTGCTATCGATATAGTGGAGCGAATGGAAGTATATCGAACCACGGGAGCGAAGGTCTCCTCATAATCAACTCCCTCTACCTGGGAGAACCCTCTAGCCACAAATCTAGCCTTGAACTTCTCGATGCTGCCATCTGCAGCATGCTTTATCTTGTAAAACCATCTGGAAGTAACCACTGATTTCCCTTCAGACCTCGGCACCACCTCCCAAACATCGTTCTTCATGATAGAAGAATACTCCTCCTCCATAGCCTCTCTTCAGACCTGCTAGCTAGCTGCCTCCTCATAGCTAGAAGGTTCGGAGTCAACGATGCTAGCAACCAATGCCATATAGCTACAGAATCACTCAGGCGGTTTTCTCTCTCTAACTTGTCTCTTCGGCCTAGCAACAGACGTGGCCTCTCTCAAGGTGTCCTGAAGCCACTTGGGCTTCCTCTTCCCTGAGCACACTTCTCCCACCGGAGTGAAAGAATCCTCATCCTCTTCAGAAGCCTGAACTCCTAAAGGCCTGCCAACTGACCTCCTTCCTGAACCTGTGCCTATAGATGTTGAAGTACCGGGTGAACTGTCCATCAATGGGCTACTACTCGGAGTCAACGATGCTAGCAACCAATGCCATATAGCTACGTAACCGCTCAAGTGGTTTCCGTTTTCTCTAACCTCGTCTCTTCTCGCCCATCAACAACATGTGGTCTCTCTCAAGGTGTCCTAAAGCCACTTGGGCTTCCTCTTCCCCGAGCACACTTCTCCCACCGCAGTGAAAGAATCCTCACCTCCTCGAAGCCTAAACTCGAAGGCTCGCCAACCGAACTCCCGCCCGAACCTATGCCCGTAGATGCTAGAGTATCGTGTGAACTATCCATCAATGGGCTACCCCTGTGAATCGTTATGCTGATCGCTTCGCATGCCGCCCGGGCACCACCCATCCCCACTGCGAGCCACTCGCTCGATCGATGGACCGACACCGTAATCGATGTACCTCATGATCCCCGTCCACCGGGTCCTCAGAATCGTCTCGGCTCGCTCCCCTGAGGGTTTGGTGAATCTAGATACTCTAACTCCCGTGACCTCCTGAAAGCCCTGTCCTCCTTGAACTTCACATCACGCCTGGAAACAACTCTCCTCCATGCAGGAATATAAATCTGAAAGGCTTTCGAGGTCTCACTGTAACCCACAAAGATGCCCTTCTCTGCAGTGGGCTCTAGATTGGTCCTTTTCTCCTTGGGTACATAGGAGTATGTGATTCACCCAAAGATATGAAAATGACCAACATCAGGCTTCTTCCCAAAAAAAGCCTCCTCTGAAGTCACATGCCCCAAGGCACGATGTGGACTCCAGTTTTGCAAATACACAGTAGTGTTGCAGGTCTCTTCCCACAAAACCAACAGTAACCCTTGATCGTGTAGCATGGCTTTGGCAGCCCCAACGATGGATTTGTTCTTCCTCTCCGCAACCCCGTTCTTCTAGGGTTTGTAAGGAACTGTGAACTCCCTCCTGATGCCTGCCTTCGCACAATAATCAACAAACTCACCAAGGGTGTACTCCCCTCCATTGTCCGACCTGAGGGACTTGATCTTCCGACCTGTCTGAGTCTCCACAGGAGCTCTGAATTCCTGAAACTGCTTGAAGACCTCACTCTTGGTCTTCAAGAAATAAATCCAGGTCTTCCTGGAGTGATCATCAATGAATAAAACATAGTACTCATATCCACTCAAGGAAACATGAGACATCCGACCGCTCACATTGGTATGAATCAAATCAAGAATCCCAGTCGATCTGCTATCACTTTTGGGAAAGGGGGATTTGACAAACTTCCCCATAGCACATCCTCTGCATGTATCAATGTGATCAGAACTGAAATCTGGCACACTTGTGGTGATCTCCCACAATGTCCTCAAGGCCCCATGATACATGTGCCCCATCCTGCAGTGCCAAATCTCACACAGCTCGAAATTGCTAGCTCTGCTGTCGGTACTACTGGTCAATGCCATAAGGGGCTGGAATGAAAACTTGTACACCTTGGCATGGCGTACACCAATCACTCTAGCTGTATCAGCTGGAGCGCCCCTAGGATATATAAGCACCTATCCTCTCCTAAACAATACCTCATACCCTCTGTCCTCCAATGCTGAGACGAATATAAGGTTCTTCTCTGTCCTCCAATGCTGAGACGGATATAAGGTTCTTCTTCATCCCTGGCACATATAGAACATTTGACACTTTCAAGGGAGGTTTGGGTTCCCTATCAAATGTCAATGTCCCCACATCGACTGCTCTAACAATGATGTCGTCTCTGAGTACTACCTCTATATCAATGCCACTCTCTGAAAGCTCCGAGAAGTACTCACAGACTCCTATCATATGACGGGAAGCCCCACTGTCAACATACCAAATACCTAAAGATGCTCCACTAGTGGAGGGAAGTGCACACTCCCTCTCAACCTGTGTGGCAGATGATCCTGCACTAGTGGACTCAAAAGCTAAGAACCCAAAATCCCGGTCAAAGCTCTCTGAAAAGTCCTCTATCTCTGTTGATGCTGCCATGGTCTTGTCCTTTCCCTTCTTCTTTTTCTCCAGACACACTATTGCATAGTGTCCCAACTTCTGACAAGTCCTTCTCCTTGTTCACCTGCTATTTACCTTTATCTTTGCCTTTGCCCCCACCTGCACTTGTGGAAGCTTGCTTCTTTCCCTTGCCCTTCTTGCCCCTTGCTAACAATGCTACATTGTCATCCTCTTCAACTGGTTTAGCTACCCCAAGATGGTTCTTTCTGATTTCATTCTGAATGCAATCATTCCACAACCTCTCCCAAGTGGGAAGGTTTTCTCGTGCAACAATCCCATCCACAAAACTCTCCCATGTCTTGGGAAGACCATTCAATGTAATCTGCACCAACTCAATGGGTGGAATGGTCTCTCCAACAGTAGCCAACTCATCTCTCACAGTAGTGATCTTTGTGAGGTATGTTGTAACACCATCAGTGTTAGCCATTTTAATGGCCTTCAGCTTCTCCCTTAGGACCATTTTTTTGTTTTCATTGGTACTCTGGTAGAGATTGGTCAAGGTTGTCCACATCTCATATGCACGTGTCTTTCCTCCCACATGAGGAATGACATGGTCTTTAACACCATCCAGAATCAGTCTCTTTCCCTTAGCATTTTTCTTATTAAAATATGCCAACTGAATAGGGTCAACAGGCACTACTACTGGGTGTTGTGTGGTATGTACCATTATGCCCCAAACTTCTGCCTCCTCAAAAATGCGTTGGATTCTCTCCCTTCATGCACTATAGTAAACCCAAAGACATGCTTGTTGTCATAACACACTGAAGTTTTCAAATCTGTGGTAAAGGTTCAGTTTTCTATGTGAAAATAGCTTGCTGTAATTTTTGACTTGCTGTCCCAAACTGCACTTTTCAGCCACCCAAGCTCTGATACCATGTAGAAATTTTAGACCTAACCCCGGTTATCAATTTCTCCTTATCACTCCCATATAGTTAAATGCCCATTCCCATAAACATACATTCAACAAGTTGGAAATGATAAATATTTCTGAAAACCCAAATTCTGGAAATTTCAAAATGCTGGAAATTGCAGAAATAAAACACAATATTTCAGCCACACAGAAAATTAACACGCTGATTTTTCGTCAATATAACCCTGGAAAACCCCCCTACAACTCTTGGGGAAAACCAATTCGAAAGCTCTTCTTTATTTCTAAATATTTGCTTTTACAGATAAATGAAATACACATTAAAAATTCCAGCAACCAACAATTTTTACTAATCCCGAAAATCATGCTTGTACTCCACCTCGATTTTTGTGCCAATGCAAAACATAAAATTACAACGAAAAGTACAACATTAAATGTTGTACGGACATCATGGAAAATTGTGTGGGAAGAGTTGTAAGGCCCTCCTCGAAATCTTTGCCAAAGGCTGCCTCGAAAATTGTGCCATACTGCTGTACGGACCTCGAAAACAATGCCTCTTTTGCTGTTGTACGGACCTCGAAATCTGTGGCAGTATTGCAGCAATAAATGTTGTTCTCCCTTCCTCAATTTTTGTGCCACTTGCCTCGAAAAAATTGCTCCTGCTTTGCTGTACGGATTTGTCGAAATAGTGTTGCCTCGGTAAATGTGCCAAGGTGATGTTTCTCCTTCTTCCTCTCTGCTCAGAAATTTCTCTTGCTCTCCTTCTCTCTTTCTCTCAATCTGCTCATGAAAGACTGAATGACCTTTTCTCTTCTTTTCCTCCTTTAACCTAACCCTAAGTGACTTTTGGGGAATCCCTAAATCCAATGGCTGAGATAGCTTTAGATCTAGGGCTGAGATTAAATGTGCATTTAATTCTCACTTTCTATTTTTCAATTCACCCCACTTAGCGTTTTATTCCTATAGTCACTTTTTCACTTTCTAATTTCACATTGACTTTAATCAAGTCACTTTAAAATTAGACTTAGTAACTTTATCACTTATAAAGTCACTTTTAAATTAGATTTGACTTTACCACTTATAAAGTCACTTTAGGAGAAAAAGTTAAATACATTTGGACACTTTTCCCTAGGCCAAAGATCAAAGCCTTAGGGAACCACTTGTCCTCTGGTACCCAAATTTTAACATCCGTTGCTATTATTTGTTAGAATACTCAGGGTATTTAGTAAAAGTGTTTGGAGTTCAGTTTTCAGTTTCTTCGTCATAGAATTTTTATTAAATTGGCAGTTGGGTATTAGAAAGCTAACAAGGTAGACAACAGTTAAGAACACGAGGTTCTCCCTTATATTATTAAGGAGAAAGAGAGGGTTATTGTTTCAAACAATAATTCAAAGACTCAAGATGAATCAAATTCAAGAGTGGACGAGGTGAGATTAAGGATGGATATGCCCTCATTTTCTAATCCAGGATATAGAAAATCGATATGGCTTATCCAAATATGACAGAAGCTAAGTCACATGACACGATGACATCGGACACGAAGGATGCTAATACAGTGCTTTTGTCAGCATCTGAAGTTGTTGCAACCCCATTTCTAGCAGGTGGAGCACTAACATACCCTAAAGAAAATGGAGGGGTGACAACATCAATGGGAGTATTCCTCCCTTCCTTTGAGCTTTTTCAATTGCCCTTGACAATTAAGCCATCATTCCTGTAAAATGAGGATGGCAATGAACTGTTGTAGAAACAAACTTAATCATTTGGCCAACACTAGGAATCCTTTCCAACACTACACAATAACACTCAGTTGCACTCCAAAACATCTTGCAACTCCAACATTTTGAATGAAATGAGCTCAAATGAAACGGAAAACTTGTTTTTATGGGTTATGGCCTCTTTTACAAGGGACACAATGAGGCCATGTGTCAAACACAAGCCCTCATGCATTTGTCTCCAACTCGTAGGACACAAGACATGGGCCCTATTTGGATGTGTCTTGTTACTTAGTAGAGAAGGTATAAGAGTGCCCAGATCTTTAATGAGTAAGAGTATACATCCTAAGAGGTATTCTAGTAATGTTGCATTGGCTTCTTCCACATGTGAGCCCATCGATTCTTTTGACAAGGTTTGACATGATGGCTTGATGGAGGGGTGTGATGCATGGGTGATAGCTCCTTTTCAAAAAGCAGTTGTTGATTCTGAGATTAACAAGTTCAAATTTCCAAATGGCGATTTTGGTTGAGTTGCAAAGGGAGCAGGCAAGTGTTAGTGATAACACTTTCTTTGTAAAGGGGTAGTGTTAGCTTCTAGGTTAACTCCAAAAGAGTTTCCACCATGCTTGGAGGTGCTTTATAAGGCATTGGGTGCATAGTATATGAATAGCCCTTGGATTGTTTTGTGATGGATTTGCACATTGGAAGTAGCTTACTTAGTGATTGCTTAACCCCATCTGGCTTCTTGATTGACATTCTTCCTTGGAGCATTTTGGAGACCCCTGGAGCCTAGTACTTCTTCATGTAGCCAACACATGGAGGAAAGTTACTTGCTTGGAAGATGCCTTGAATTGGAGGAAAAATATTGGGTTTTTAGGAGGATTTGTTGAGCCCTACATAGCATGGGGTTGCTTGGATCATTAAATGGAGACCCACACTTGACTTGAGGATGCTTAGGTTGAAGGCATGGACTTGTGGTGGGTGGACTCATAGATGACCCAACAACTTCGTGGGCATTAGAGCACTAGAACATTTGGAGAAGTGTTTGACCTTGGATGATAAGCACCCTTACCATGGAGCGTTGCTTGTGAATTGTCATCACCTTGGAACCTGACATGTGATGATTTATCATAGGAGTGCTTCACATGTGTGTAGACCTACTTGCATCTAGTAGGTTGCTTGTAGTGGACTAGGTCCACTTGACATATAGACCACCCTTCACCTCTCGTATAAATAGGGCAAGAAGAGAGTTGTTCACTTGTTCTCGTCATTCAAGCTTGGAGAGCTTACATCTCATCTATCTTGGGTTCCAAGATGTAGGAAGACAAGTGCTAGTATCTTTCTCTTAATCACTCTTCATTGTATTTTATCTATCATTTTGAGATGCGAAAATTGCTTGAACATTCCTGGAGTCTAGAGTTAAGGGTTCATTCCTAAGGAGACAATGGAGTTAGGGTTTGTGGATAAAACCCTAAGTTGTACTTGTTGAGGAAGATAAGAGAAGACACCTTGCATGAGGCCAAGGACATGCTAGTGTTGGCTCTAGATTGTTGGAGTGTCTTCAATGGAGTAAGGGTTTTCTTAATTTTCCTTAGCTAGGGCTTTGGAGAGCTTGGATAGATGAAGTTTTCAGCTGTCCAAAATTGTCTTACCATAAATTTGATAGATGAAGTTTTCAGCTGTCCAAAATTGTGTTGCCATAAATTTGATTTCCAGAGATATTGTCTTTGTGGTTCGGTAATTTCCAGCACTTGCATGTCTTACTGAGTTGATAAGTTAGAACTTAGGACTGAAATTGTCAAGGGTTTAGCATTGATACTGAAAAAATAGGGAAGATTTTGCTCCGGTAATTATTACTCTCATAAACTGATTTTCAGATCTGGTTTATGCATGATAATGTTGTCCTACACGGCTGAAACTAGTGGCATAAGTTTGGTATCTTTTTCTCCTGAATTGCCTAGTGGATTGGGATAGTTAAAATATTGTCCATTGTTGCCGCTGTTCTATTATATTTTAGATCACCTCTAATGCTGTAAATTCACAGGGACTAGATACAGGAAACCTTTAGGAAAGAGGAGAAATATGTGAATTTCCATCAAAGCTTGAATTCTAGAAATTTCTATAGAATTCCTTTAACGAGAGGAATGTCATCGCTTGAAGACAAATTATTGAGGTAATTCTGAAAACAAGTCCCTACTTCCCAAGATAATAAATAAAGACACATGGAGTATAATACATAAAGACTTGTAATAATAGGTTCTTTCAAGAAAATAATATTTTAAAAAGGATCTACCTAGAAACTAGTATCATTCACAAAAAGGAAAAACTTATCACAGTCTCACACTTGGCTACAAAAGTATGTTTTATTCTATGCAATATATTATGTTTTATTTTATGTGATAATGTTAATTAAATGAATTGAACATCAATACAGGTAAAATCCCAATCTTATAATTCAGTATGTGGCAATGCTTTAGGGAAAGAGACACCTACTAACTGTAAGGTTAGTTTTAATTGTACATTTTATTGTCTAATATGTGTGAATTAGAGGAAATGGTCGCTAATTTAGAAAAATGTCACAAAAATAGCAAGTCAAGCCTTATAATATGAAAAGGGTGCCTAGGAGCTACGACTACATAAACAACTATTCTAAGGAGCACTATGGAAATTCCTTTCATTATGAGATTTTTCCTCCATAGAACTAGGTAGCATCACCCAAACTAGGCTTGCAGTTTTCCAACATTTATTATTTCTACTTTATTGGAGGGAGCAATTTGAGAGGCTTAGTTGATTTGGTAGGGTGTTGAATAAAAAGGTGATTACACAAGATTCCTTCTACTAAGCAAAGTACATAAGGATGGACAGTAGCAATAACTTCCATAGCATTCAATGTGCTCCAATGGTTCAATATAAATTACTGGTTTGCAACAAAGCTGCTTTGTTCATTTCTTATCATTGTAAGTGTTACTTTCTATAATTTCAAGGGAAAACATGCAAGAATACACTTCAATAACTTTGATCAATGTGATGAATTTTCTGAATGCACAGGCTTCTTATGATTTAAAATCAACAAATATGAGCATATCAAATATATAAGTGTCAAACCAGCAGTGTTAAATATATTAGCTGTCATAATAGCAAGAAAAGTGTTTACATTATAAGACACTCGGTCTCAAATAAAATTGTAGAATTTTGTTGCATATATATATATACATATATATGCCCCAAGGGTTAGCTCAATTGGTGAAACCATTGGCAACAGAGAGACCATAGATCACAGGTTCAAATCTGGTTGAGTCCCTCGGGTCTATTGGCAACTATTGTGGCTGGCAGTTGAGTTGACCTCCATTTAAATTTTCAAAGTAACAGTGAAGGATCCCACAAGGTTTTCCTTTGAGTTTGTGTGTGAGTGTATCACTTTAATATGAAAGCACCTACACTCCCTCCACCTTAAGAAATCTACTTTGCCATAGTAAGAGTACCCACTAAGATGCTCAATGCATCATATTCTTCTAATTTCATGATATCTTAAGAAAGTAAGGAAAGTATGTGTAAATATATGCCCCAAGGGTTAGCTCAATAGATCACAGATTCAAATCTTGTTGAGTCCCTCGGGTTTATTAGCAACCATTGTGGCTGGCAGTTGAGTTGACCTCCATTTGGATTTTCAAAGTAATAGTGAAAGATCCCACGAGGTTTTCCTTTGAGCTTTTGTGTGAGTGTGTGTGTGTGTGTGTCACTTTAATATGAAAGCACATACACTCCCTTCACCTTAAGAAATCTACTTTGCCATAATAAGAGTACCCACTAAGATGCTCAATGCGTCATATTCTTCTAATTTCAAGACATCTTAAGAAAGTAACAAAAGTATGTATAAATACCTTGAAGTCTTCATCGTCGTCGAGACGAGGCCTCTTGCCACCTGTAGCAACGTACAAACGTTAGCTAAAGATTTGTTGGTTGATGTTGTAAGTAAAAAGTAGAGTTCAAATCACTGGTTGTACGTGTAAGGTTTCCTGCATAGTCTCCGCCAAAATCATCATCCTGTGTCAATACATTGACAAATTTGTTTTAGGGTACATATTAAATCAATGGAACCTATTCATCACATGATAAGAAAAAAAAATAGAGAATGTACCGTACATCATCCAAATTAGGGGAGCTGGCCATTGCAATGGAGAAGGTCGATAGCAAATCTTCGCTCTACTTCTCTTTTCATCAGTGTCAAATTCATTAGTAAGTAGACAAGTGACAAGACATTACCAACATTATTTTATGTTTCCCTACTACATAACAAGTTTAACTCCTTTTTGCAAGGGGTTGAATAACCATATATTGATTGAACATGAAAAGGGGCAAAGTTAATCATAAATGCGTTCAAGGGAACACAGGAATCAAAAACAAGTGCACACAAAATCATTTCAACCCATCGTTTGTTGTTTGAATAGTATAGCATTATGATATTTTAATCATAGGCATGCAAATCTAGGGAATGTCAACAGCTTACTTAGTTGCCAAATGAATATGTCAATAAGGATTTTTCGAAGCAATGAAACACAACGTCATTCAACATCTAAACTACTTGAAATGGGTATGATTTCCAAAATTTGTAGCTCGTAAATATGAAGTCAATGCAGCAAGCACACTACAATGTTATGCTGATAGCATAAAGTCAGCTTCACCGAGCTTCTAGCCACCTTGCCACTTGTAAGTGCAGCTTCTTGAAGGTGCTGGCCAGACTGAATTATCATGAAAGGCACAACATAGTAAGACAGTCCAAATGAAGCAACAATTGAGTCCAAGTAACCCAATCCTTTCTTGCCAGGCCTGTCTCGTCTATCACAATTGCTGCAATGTTGGTAAATACTTGATGAGGAATCAAAATTGAACTGTTTGAGCCCAAAATTCACAACTGGAACAGAATTTGATTGGAACCGGTGAAAAAACAAACATAAAATCCAGTAAACCAAAAGGTACATAAAATATTCAAATTGGATTAAAAGACATGTATTAATGTACATCCATGAGAATCCAAACCATTAAACACAAAGGCGCAATCTAACTGTTGTATGTTTTGGTCTTTTCACTGGAATCCAACGATACAATTCTTCATGAGATTGTAATTTTTTGCCGTTTAAATTGCATTTTTTAATATATAAATGGTTTTATTTTTGAATATATAAATGGATTTAACACCCCGAAAACCCACGGGGTCACATGGATTGTGCAGACTACACAGCTCAAACCTGCAATCCCAACAAATCCTTGTCGGATTTCAGGCAAAATTGACTAGAAAATATGCCTGAAAAACAACCAAAACATAGAACAGTTGGACTATGCTAAACACAAACATGAAAAGTTATCTTATGTATATATCATTGTAAGGGTGAATATCACAAAATGGCAGCAAGTGTAACACTTATCTAAACCAAAATACAACTATATTGAGGCTCTAATTTACTTGCAAAGTGCAAAATAATCATACTCTACAATCAAATCAAACTACATAAGCATCCGAATTTCTTTTGGGGGAGGTGAGGAAAGTGTGTTCGTAAACACGTTCCACCTAATGGGTGTTTTGAGACATTTTTTTCTCACAGTGGATACCTCGATACCAAATATGGTTTGCAATAATCTTCCATCCAAGGCACATAAAGATTCTTCTATATATTAATAGTTAATAACTGTATATTTATAGTTAATGATAGTATGAATGATTAGTTTAAATATTTTGAGGTGTAAATTTACTTTCTCGAACATCACATGTTACTATCTGAGATCATATCATTACTAGATCATTTTTGTCCAAATGACAAAGTCAATAAGCATCTAAATGAGGTATTTCTCTAGTGATTCTTTCAGGACCCTAGCTCATCATATAGATTGCATTCATTTATCTTACAATATGGATAGAGGTACAGATATCTTCATATACCAGATGTTCACTAATGAGTATTACATCTTCAAAATTGTATAGCTATAGCTACACTTCCTGGATCTAGAGAAAATCCAGTCAACCCAACCAATTTTGGCTAAAACTGGCTGGTTCTGACAGGTTAAAACCAAAACCGATTATTTCCAGTTTGAGGGCCCAGTTCCAACCGGAGAATCCTCAGGGCCAGAACTGATCTAACCAGCCGGTTCAGCCAGTTCCAGTCTGGTTTTGATAACAATGATCAAAAGAACTTCCTTTTCCTTTTCCTTTTCCTGTGAAAAGGGTTTTAAAATGGACCATCCATGCCAAGGAGGACAATAACTGTAAAAATCTCACTGCCTCCACAAAACGAAATCCATACAATGCAATATTCCACCAGTGGGCAGTTTCCATTCTCTTTGTATCAGACTTGTCCTCTACCTCACAGAGTAAAACAAGTGCCTACTGAGAAGCAAGCATAAGCCTAAAAGAGAGAGAGTAGATCTTCTTCAAAACTGTGGCTATCTTTATATTTCACATTAATACATGTTTCTAATATATGCTTGTCACAAAATTGGAGACTGAAGAATAGAGATCTTGAGCTTACAGTAGAACCTGTTTTCACTGGATGGATGACAAAATTATACTGCTTAAAATGCACAACCTGCACTGATCTTTGAACTTTGAAGTTTGGATCTGAGAGGTGACTGCACTGCTTGATCTCCATCAATAATCTCCAGTAGGCTGCATAATACTGTCTTTGTTTTGCTTCGGCAAACTGACCAACACCCAGTTCACAGAGATGATTCCCTTTCAAGTCAGGCTTCGAATTAACAGACTTCAAAAGCTCTGACTCTTGCAATTGTACAGATTCCTGGGCATTGAATCTGTGCCTGTACGCATTCTCGTTTGAACACTCTCTTCTTTTACAACCCATCATGGATGAAGAATGGCCTTGTGGAAAGACTATTCATGGGCTTGAGTATCGTTTTCTCCTAGCCATGAGATGTGTATATATTATAACAATTGTCCAGTAGGAAAATGAAATTAACTTGCAAATCAAGCCCTGAAAGTAAAGAATTGGGATTCATCCTTCCAGATTCTAATTTTTCCTTTATTTCTTAAAGTAGGCCTCCAAGAGTTGAAGCCCTGATCCCTTTTCAGGTTCTTTTCAGAGGAACCTGCTTCAAATCTCACCTGCTTTGAAATATGTAAGGGCAGATCCCAGCTTTTCATCAAATAAAAATATTTGTTTCTCTAGTAAAGCTCATTAATCCACCCACATTCTTTATGCTTCACAATATCATGCATCAAAAGGTTCAATGTGTGCACCAAGCACCCATACCAAAATATGTGTGGATAAATACACTCAATAATTCTTCCTGCTCCCTTACAATTTGCTACAATATCTGTGATCACTTGAACCACTTTACTAGGACCAACATCTTTGATTGATTGCAATAGGAGATCTGCAATGTTCTGGGAAGTTGCAGAAACAACAATAAACACTGCACCACTAGCAGAAACACCAAGAACATTTATCAAATGTTGGTTTCTGATATTTGTCCACCCATCTGATACAATGGATACCCCACTATCCACCCACTCATTGGTAAAACATGTCAAAGCTATTTGAACCTTTCCTTTTTCTCTTTCTAATAACAATGTTCTAGCTTTCTCATAGTTGGGGGACTTGTATCCTTTTGGGGCTTTCATTGATGGCCTTTACCATTTCATGCCAATAGGGAGAGCAAAGCACATTGAATGGTACACCGCAAGCACAAAGAAATCAGACTATCTTTCCATCCACATCATCCCTCCCAGCGACATTAAGGAAATCCCCTATTGTTTTTTTTACTTCCAAAGCTTGTAGAAATACCATGAGGAGATGAGCTACCAAATCTAGAGGTTGCACTTGATTCAGATTGAGTTTTTTGTTTCTTGTTTTTTTGTTGTGCAGCCTCCTCTATTTGGATGTATTTTCTTCTTTGTTCATTTGAAATCTTTGGGCAAATTGCTATCCCCACAACACCCTTTTTTTCATCACTATCCATCACCCCACAAAGATGCCTCCTCACATGGGTATATGAACCACTATATGGTTTTCCTCCATGACAACCATGAGGGCACAAAAACTTGTAGCTTCCACCACCTTTTCCCCCTTCAAGTTTGGTCACATAGTTCCACAAGGGTGTCAATGCAGCTTTCCCCTCTAGTGTTTCAATGTTCTCATCAAAATCGTCCCCTTCCTCTTCAAACCCTTCCTCCTCATCATACATTGGGTCACTCATATGGAGATCACTATGTTGTTCTTCTTCATGTTCTTCTCTTATATTTCTACTCCCCCTTACCATCATGAAAACCAAGAGTGGAATGATACATAGAAGCCAAAAAAACATCATCTTTGAATATGAATATAGGTGGTGGACAACCTGCAAATAAATGAACAGGAAAAAAGATTGGGAAAGTGTAGGAGAGGGAGGAGAGAAAATACAAAAAACAATGACAAAAAAAAGAGAAAGTTTGGGGTTTGCACTTACCTCTTTAGCTCTTGTAGATGGAAGCCCTTCTTTACTCCTCCAAGCTCCTCCTCATTCACTCCTCCAAGCTCTCCTCAACTCCCCCTTCTCCTCTCTTCTCCAAGCTCTCCAAAAACACAAGTGGGCAAATGAGAGGTGAAAGTGAGCTTTTATCTTTTTCATCCTATCCCTAACTCAACACTAACCCACCACCTAACCCAACTAAACCACAAAAAAAAAGAGTCGTTTTTTTGAGTGCACATACCGGATTCATATGCCGCTCTACGGAAGCGTTCACGATTTGTACGGATCCGCCTCCGAAGCACAGCGTTTCCATACGCCAATCCACCGTACGAATCGCAAATCGGGAGGGATGCTTCACAATTTCCAGGTTTTTTTTTTTTTTTTTTTTTTTTTGCGATCGATCTGTATTCCATACGAGAAGCGGATCGGGCGTTGGAGCTGGGGGGGGACGTTTCCTGCAGCATTGTAGCTGAAGCTGTGTGTACCTTAACCAGACAGCTGAATCTGCTATGCTTGCCCCTGAGGAGGCTACACAACAAAAAAACAAGAAACAAAAAACTCAATCTGAATCAAGTGCAACCTCTAGATTTGGTAGCTCATCTCCTCATGGTATTTCTACAAGCTTTGGAAGTAAAAAAAACAATAGGGTATTTCCTTAATGTTGCTAGGAGGGATGATGTGGATGGAAAGATAGTCCGATTTCTTTGTGCTTGCAGTGTACCATTCAATGTGCTTCGCTCTCCCTATTGGCATGAAATGGTAAAGGTCATCAATGAAGCCCCAAAAGGATAGAAGTCCCCCAACTATGAGAAAGCTAGAACAGTGTTATTAGAAAGAGAAAAAGGAAAGGTTCAAATAGCTTTGACATGTTTTACAAATGAGTGGGTGGATAGTGGGGTATCCATTGTATTAGATGGGTTGACAAATATCAGAAACCAACATTTGATAAATGTTCTTGGTGTTTCTGCTAGTGGTGCAATGTTTATTGTTGTTTCTGCAACTTCCCAAAACATTGCAGATCTCCTATTGCAATCAATCAAAGATGTTGGTCATAGTAAAGTGGTTCAAGTGATCACAGATAATGCAGCAAATTGTAAGGGAGCAGGAAGAATTATTGAGCGTATTTATCCACACATATTTTGGTATGGGTGTTTGGTGCACACATTGAACCTTTTGATGCATGATATTGTGAAGCATAAAGAATGTGGGTGGATTAATGAGCTTTACTAGAGAGGGAAGCAACTCATTAAATTTATCACAGGGCATACAAGGGTAAACTACTTCTATGGCACTTACTCCAAGTTGCAGTTGCTTAAACTTGCAAAAACAAGATTTGCAAGTTATTACCTCACCTTTAGGCAACTAGTGAAGGTGAGACAAGCTTTAACTAATATGGTCACCGTTGAATTATGGGAGGAAATTAACACTGATAGAGATGGTGCTAATGTAGCCAAGGACACTATTCTTGACATGTACTTTTGGTCACAGGTTAAATATGTTTTGCAATTCACCAAACCAATTTATTACATGATCAAGTTTGCAGATTCAGATCGGCCAATAACTAGGGAAGTGTATGAGCAAATGGATAACATGTTGGGGCAGATTAAAGACATTGTTGAGCCTAGAGATATCACCTTGTACAATTATATTCGTGCAGAGGTGGAAAGACGATGGGATATGCTAAATGTTCCATTGCATGCATTAGCATATGTTTTGACACCTAAATACTATCATCCATCATGGCTTTCAACAACAACACCTAGGGAGCAACAGGAGAAAACCACACCTAGATCCAGAGGTTCTAGAAAAATATATGATTGCATTGACTAGATTAGTCCCTGATGAGGAGGAGGTTGCCTTGGTACGAAAATAGTTGAGCAGCTATACGCTTTGCACTGGTCCATTTGGGAGCATGCATGCAATTAGAGATCAAGAGACTTTTTCTTCTATTAAGTGGTGGAACATGCATGGAGGTGCTACTCCAATTCTACAGACTTTGGCATTGCGGGTGCTATCACAGGTGGTAAACACTTCTTCTGCAAGGAGTTGTTGGAGCTCTTATTCTTTCATCCACAGTGCTAAAAGGAACAGTTTAAGTTTAGACCGGGCAGATAGCTTGGTTTATGTTCATTACAACTTGCGATTGTTGTCCCATTACTGTGATGATGCAAAGAGTAATAAAGACCTTAAGGTTTGGGATAGGTATCCAGAGGAGGCCAATTTGGAGGATGGAATGTTGCAATTAGAGCAATTAGAGGATGCTTTTATCCATGACGATGATCGAGTTGACATGCCACCCCCAACTGGTCCCTTGCTTCCTACTAGGTTCCATGGTTCAACACCAACAGCAGGGGCTTCATCTTCATCAATTGCAGTGCCACAACTTCCACAGCCACCATCTTCTTCATTGCCACCTGGCCCACCACGTGGAGGCCCACTACCACGTACTCTTCGTGGTGGAAGGAGGAGAGATTAGTAGATATATTCACAATTAACTGTTTTTGTCATAGATTAGACTTGTGGTCTTGTTGTGAATTTGAACTTTTTTGTCTTGGTGGTGGCCAAGTGGCCTATTTTGTCAACATTATTATTTGAATTTTGGACATGACTAATGTTGACAGTTGCTCACTTGATAGATAATATGCTTTATGTTTTATAATATGGTTAAATGTTTTATGTTTTATAATATGTGGCATGCTTAAATGTTTTATGTTTTATAGTATACTTAAATGTTTTATCATGCTTAAAAATTTGATGTATGTTTGTAATTGCTAAGATCTAGAGTCTAGATGGTTGATGCTCGAATAATTAATTATTGATGTACAATGGAATCATGGAGGTCATATCTATCTTAATTTATGTAAAAATATGCATGTTTTCATGTCTTCTATAACTAATATGGTATTTGGGATGTTTGTTTTGAATATAAATGCAAAAAAATATCAAATATATATATATATATATATACCTAGCACTGGTTGTGAGGACGGGGGGACGGGGGGACGAGTTCCGAGACGGGTAGAGCGCACCCCCGAATTTTCAGGGGACGGCGGGTTGGGGACGGCAAGTGCGACAACTATTTATTATATTTATTATTTATTAAAAAATTAAAATTAAAATAAAATTAAACAAAATCAAAATAAATAAAATACTAAAATGATAAATCTAAAGACTAATACTAATAGTCTAATACTATCTAATTGTCATTGAGAATTGTGCATCACAAAAACAAATTTCGTCATCATTGCATAACTTAAGAAGTACTATTACGTTCATACAACTTACAACCTACAATACTATTGTCTAATATCTACATAATCATTCTATGATCATTGATGCATGATGAATCATTTCAAAATTTAAATAGCAGCTAAAGCGTAAAAGTAAATAGTACTAAAATTTAATTAAGATGTAAACATGAACAGTTCAATAAAATTTAAATATAAATCTCAAATTAAGAGTCTAGAAGTAGAAAACCATGGATTATAAATTTATAAATTATAGTCATAGACTATAGTCCAAGAACCAAAATGACAAAAAATAAAATTTAAAAATAATATAGTCGCTAGTGTAGCTGCCAAATGGTAAAACGGTAAATTGTAAATGTTTTAAGTTTGATAGGTATATGCGTTAGCCTTTAGGTTAGGGTAAATGTAATTTAGGAATTTACATTTTTTAATTTAAAATTTTGAATTTTATTAAAATTTTGTTTCGATTTTTTTTTTTATAAAAATGAAATATTTTAATATTTTTTTTAACTTATGATTCGAAATTTTACTGGGGACGTCCAGAAGTCCCCAAAAAGTTCCCAAATTTTCAAGGAACGGCTAGGGGACAACCTTGAAGTCCCCAAGTCCCCGATGGAGTCCCCGGCAAATCTGGAACGTTTTTGGCGAGTTCCAAAGTCCCCGGAACCCCGGAACGGAGGGAATGGCATGAAATTATGGCGGGGACGGGTCCCCGTGCAACATAGATATATATATATAGTAGACGCTTCCGAAACGCTTTGCTTCCTAAATTGTTGGAAAATGGCGCTTCCGCGTCCCCGCTTCGTGCAACATTAGGTATCTAGTACACAGTTCCACAATAGTTTGTGACTCCACTTGAAGTTTTGATCTCCCATGGAATTCCTGTCCATGCGGTAAATGTGATCTTCTTGAGGTCTCGCTACCTCAGAATAGACACCACCCTGAGAGGGTCCACACCCTAAGGGGGCACACCTAAATCAACTTGTAAAGATCCTCTGCTGATAGTCGAGTGTCCCTGTAATGGTTTGCAGCCCTAAAAAGGGCCGAATACTGGCTGAGGGCGTCCAGAAAATGAGCTCACTCCTGGTGACAGTTCCTTGGAATGAACTCGTTGCTTACGAGGGCCAAAACTTCAGACTTTGACCCCTGTATCAGTGCGTTCTTCCAATTTGTTATTCACAGTCCCAGAATTGTTGATTTCATCCACTACAATATTACACTCTTATTGGTCTGTCACAGATTGGCCTTGGCCTCAGGATTTTGTCTGTTAGTCATGCATAATTTTCACTATCTAAAGATGACTAAGTATCGGTTCAAGATTTCTAGAAACAAAGTTCATGAACATTGTGAGTTCTAGAAATCTCACGGCCTTCATTATCCTTAGGATAATTTTTTCCTATTTTTCATCTTCCTATCTAGTCATCACTAGCCCACCACTCCTGGAAGACCCATCCTGGGTTCAAGCCATTTATTTTAACCCCAACTGTCACCCGTTTTTCACCATATCTTGCCTTTTGGCCCAAATCCTCTGTTTTGCTTATCTACAAGATTCCCTACTACTATTCAAACCAATGTTGCAGGAAACGCCCCCCCCCCCCCCCGGGCTCCAAGGCCCAAACCGCATCCCGTACGGAACCGTATAGGATCCGTACCCGTGCTAGATCCTAGGTCTTCAAAACACACTAAACTTATCACAGGTCCTATCTTATACTTGGTGATCCCTAAGTCTAAAATCCCTATCCAAAATCCAAGTCCAAAGGTCCCCATTAGGTCACCAAAGGTTTCACTGAGTCATAGGATGGATTTGGTGCCCAACAAGTTATGCCTTCCTGCATAAAGAGGTTGCATTCAAAGGGGAATAAAATCAAGCATTTTGACCCAAGGTCATTCAAGGAAAGCCTCCTTGGCTTAGAGCACAAACACTGCAACGGACAGCTGCCCTTGTTCACATTTTTTAAAGAGTAGCCAAGGTGACCACCAGCAACAAGAGGAGGCAAGGTAATAGGGTATAATTATCACCAGGAGGCAGACACAAACGGGACAAAAACAACAGGCCTATAGGTAAAAGAGTATCAGGGTTTGTTTTGGTGGATTAACAAAACATTGATGACAAGCAAAGAACCATCTTAGAGATTTCAAGGACAGAAGCCTCCTCCTTAAGGTTTTTGCCAAAATAACACTGCTTCACCTGCACTAAGAGAAGAAATACAAAGGGTATCAGGTTAAAGAAGACCATTTTTCCAAAGGGTAGAAAAACAGAGTTTTTGAAGTAAAAAGTTGGGTTATAAGTTATTGTCAAGACAGGCCTAAAAAGGCAAAATGTGACCTCGATTTCTGCATCTCAACGATAGGCTCCCAACAAAGGGCCTCCATGCCAAAAATATTGTTCTGCAAAAAGATTAGCAAAGGCAGAAATAAACATGTTTTCCGAAAAATATTAAAGGGTGTTCACAGCAAACATTAATCAAAATGCACACTAAAAGATAGGAGACACCAACTTTACAAAAGTGGGTTTGGTTTTTTTAAATTTACTTTTCAAATCAAGTATAAAAACCAATTGAACCTTCCCCATGCATCATTTGCCCATTTTCGAGGAGAAGAAGCCGTTCAGAAGAAATTAGTTTGGTTTTCGGGGAAACTGTGAAAAGTTAGCAGGCGCTACGCCCCTAGCCTCTGGCGCTACGCACAGAGGCGAGGCAGGCAGTGTAAGATTACACTGCGCTACGCGCTCGCGGTTTGGCGCTGCACGTCTGGGTTAGCGTTGCGCGCAGGCTCAAAAACGACCATCGACGCCCAGGAGACTGCCTGTTTCCGCCTGACACTACGCCCCGACAGCCCGACCGGCCCGGCGCTACGCGCTAGCGCTGCGCCCCTGGCAGCACTTCAAAAAAATTTCCAAAGACTTTCAAAATCAGGTTTTTCGGCCTCTACAAAGCTTCTGCAAGTTAATACAAGGTTGGTTAACCTTTTTTCCTTCTCCCAAGTATTATTTATCAGAGAGGTCATCCATGGTTAGAATTGACCAAAACCCTAGACTATGCAAAAATAAATTGTCATGTCTTTGAACTAGGGTTTATAAGAAAAATTGGTTTTTTATGAAAAAAAGGGACTGAGTGACTATAAGCCTGACCTCTACCAACAAGTGCAAGCTTTGAAAGTTGTCTTCACCTTAGCTTTCCTCTTTGCAAGAGTTTGACCTACACCACTTATTTTACTCCAAATACCCTAAAGAAAAACTCAAGGTTCCTTCCGCTATTTGGACCAGCCACCATGTCAGAGAGAGATAGTCACACCAGTGGTGATGAGAGTCATACTCCCACCAAGCCAAAACACCATGGAGGAAAAGCTAAAAGGTTTGAGCCCCTAGACACCACTCCAATTACTTCCTCTCCTATGATACTTTCATACTTCCAGGATGTAGGGTGCTACCATTTTTGTGAGAAGGTCAAGCAAGTCGAATACCATCCAGACTTAACTAGGTTGTTTGCTTGTAGCCTACAAAACCACCAAGTTAATCTAGCAGGGGTCCAATTTGAGCTTTCATCTGAAATCATTTCCAAGGCAACCGGTATACCAGACATTGGTGAGCTTTGGTTCAAACATAAGAAATTGGATTTGGGTTATTATGGGCCTTATTTGAAACCCACCTATCAACGAAACTGCAAGGCTATTTTTCCTTTTTCTTCTTTGCTAGAGAGGTATGCAACATTAATGAGGCAGATTATCAGTTTTTTCACATGTGAGGGAAGGTACTCCCGGCTCTATTCATATCATATCAGATTGCTGGTGCATTTTACCAAAGTCAAGATGATGAACCTACCTTATTACATTTTCCGGAGTATTGACAAAATGGCCTCTGCTGTCAAGATGAAAAGCTATGACCACCAAATGCCTAGCCTCTTTCATCACTCCCTGATCAAGATGATTGTCCTATACCAACTAGAGAAACAAGGTATATCTTGGGAGACCTTCATCTCACATGATGTGCTTGCAGATCCCCGGGCCTTCATCCACCAGAGCTTGCCTTCCACTTCACAACCATCTACCTCCACACAGCCATCATCTCCCCATGTGCCTTCTCCACAAATAATTTCACCTATTACCTCCTCCCCTAATTTACCAAGTGAAGAGGCTGACAGTAGCCCTAGTGAGGGGCAAATAGGAGGCAACAGTGAGGAAGAAGATGAGACAGATAATGATGAACAAGGAGAGGACAGTGAAGAAGAAGTTGAGGAAGAGGAAAGTGGCCAAGAAGAAAGTAGCAATGGCCAAGGGCAGCAAGATGATGAAGGAGAAAACAAAGATGAAACCAGTGATAGCAGCCACAAAGATGAAACCAGTGATGGCAGCCACAAAGATAACATCAGTGAAAGCAGCCACAAGGATGAAAGCAGTGAAGAAGAAGGCAGTGAAGAAGGAGAACAACCAGATGATAAAGGGCCTATCTAAGTACCCAAGACAGTCCAAGAAAGAGTCATGACAGTCATGACAGCTGTCATGACTGTCTTGACAAAAATCAGTCCATAGAAGACAAAGAAAATCAGAGTGAAGAAGACATAGAAAAAGCGGAGCAGAGTAAATGACAAATTGATGACAACATTGCCTTTGAGACTCTCATAATTGCCCCTCTTTCATGCACTTATCACAGAGGGAAAAGGGATGTGTTTGCTACCTCTAAAAGGCAAAGGGCCATCCCCTCACAAAATACCAAAGCATTGGACAAAGGCAAAGAAAAAATGAAGAGTGTTGAGCCAAAGGCACCAGTCAGGAGGAGCAAAAGGATTAAAAAGGCTTCTCAAGGCCCTCTCTTTGTTGATCTAGACAGTGATAATGACGACCAAGGGATAAATACAAAATTGCTCCTCCTAGAAAAAGATGCTCAGCTTCAAGAATGGAAAAAGAATTTTGAAAGGGCGCAAAGGGTCATCTACTATTATAAACAGGAGCACAAACATTTCAAAGAGGTGAAGAGAGGCCTTGCCTTGCAGAAGAAAATGGTCAAACACTATGCAAGGAAGAGCATGATTGCCAATGCTAAATTGAGGCAAGCCCTCCTAGAGCTAGAAGAGCTAAAAAGGCCCAAAGTTCATGACAGCCTTGGGATCTTGGCCGATGCTTCTCAGCAGGTGTCTAAAACCCCTTGAGGGGTCTACCCACCAATTTTGAAGAAAATCTGGAAATTTTTTGTTTTTTCCAAATTTTGGCCCCTAGGAGCGCAGCACCCTAGGCGCTACGCTCTTTTTTGGGGCATCCTTAGCTGCTAAAGTTTAGATTTTTGGGTTTGTCATGTCTCCAGCAATCTACCCAAAAAATTGCAGGTCAATTGGAGCATTTTTGCCCCCTCAAAAGGTCGAAAAACCCCTCAAAAATGACCTTTCTGCCTCCTTTTCAGGCCTGGCGCTGCGTGCTGAGCAGTCATGGGAGATTGGATTTTTGAGCTGGCAAATGGCATCCATTCAACACAACTCAAGTATTTCTGGAAAGTAGACTGTTCAAGTTTTCCAACGAACCATCACGGGGCCAAATCCGATGCCGAGAAGGGGTCCAAAACTCAACTGCAACAGACCCCAATTTTTGCTGATATGGAGCTACGCACAGAGACAGCTTTTTGCCAAAAAGTCAACAAAAGACACTAATTAATGGCAAATTGGTTTTTTAATATTTTCTTGGACAAAACACTCCTGATTTGATTGGGGAGTTATGTTTTGGTGTGCTTCATTTATTTTCTTATCTCTTATGTGTCTTGGGCCTTGCATGGTCATTAAGCACATTTATGACATTTATGGTTCAATTAGGGTTTCTGGAAGCCTCTTAGGGTTTCCACCTCCTCATTTGCTCCATAAATAGAGCATGAGGCTCTTGTATATTTCGTTGGATGTTGATGACTTATGCTGAAGTAATACATAGTCCCTTGAAGCCTTTGATGAGAAATTGATGTCTTGGAGCTTATGCATGATCTGATTCACTTGTTGATGGAGAAGGACTGTTTGCAGGATCCATAGGCCTGGTTGATGGTGAAGTTTTCTCTTGTTAATGTTTTCTAAGTTTCTCATATGTTTTCCATCCATCTATGCTGTAGTAGGACAAAAAATTTAGACTAAGATATGCTTGTTGATGGCACCTTAGAACTGTTTGTTTCCTTCACTGCCTAAATGTTTTCTTCTGCTTAAGATATGTTAGCGAATTCATCTCTTGCTCTCTAATAAGTTTTTGGCTTGTCTATTTTCTTGAATGATTTAGATCAGTTAGTATCAATTATGATTTATGGCTAGCCCTGCATATTGTTACCTCCAAAGTACTTTGTTCTTGAAATCATCTTTGAAGCAGCTTTGCCTATAATTTGTCAAAGAAGTCTGTCTTAACCATGCTCTTTGCCTTTACTTAGCTAAAATTGTCTCAAGGAACTTTCATAGCTGTCACTGTGGATGCTAGGGTTTTTCTCTTCTTTTATGCTTATAGTTACTTGTGCAACTTAAATGTTTTTCCTACTCTTGATGATAAAATCCATGAAAGATTAAACAAGTTTTGTCTTTCTACGTTTTATCTGAATGTTGTCTTGGTTGATTATTTGCTTTCAGTCTGAAATCAAATGGATTAGGTGTTGCTTAACCCTTTGACTTTATTGCTATGCTTATAAATCTTCTAACTCTCTCAGTTTACAAGTATATAAAGGATTCTGTTTCTGCCCTTTATTAGCTTGTTGTTCTCAAGTTTAATGTCCATCTCATGATCCTTCACAACTTTAAAGATCCACCAACCAAGTTAAATTGCCCTGCAAATGCTCTTGAAACCATTGATGAACTCATTCATGACCTTGTTTGACTCCATTGCCCAATGACTTAACAATCTTCCTTGTTTTCTATCTAAATCCATCTAAGCATCATACCCAACCAAAAACAATCAAAATACCCTGCACTTAACATCTAGCCTAAAATCAACCCTAATCAGCAAACAAGTTCACATCTTTGCACCTACTAGAGAGATCCCTCTCCGAATCCAGGAAGGCTAGGTCCTAGGATTTCAAAGCTTGGTTTGATGTTACCCTATACCTTTGTATCTCAATCAATCTAGCAAATTACGGGGAGCTAACACTGTCAACCACAGAAACTCGTCTCCTTAACCTTTGTACAAACTTCAAATAATTTCGGACTGCTTCAGGAGGATTTTTGCATCAATTCTGACCTCAAGGTGACCATAATCTACCTCAGAAAATTCGACTGGTATACCTCAGTAAATTTTTTGTGGCCTCAAAAGTTCAGACTGCAAACTTCAGGAGAGTGTCAGCTGCGCATATTTTTGTCCTTTGCCTTGGAGAATTTTCGTCCTGCTGCTCAGATAACCTTAGTTTGGTCTTTACTTCAGATTTACATCATAAACTTTGTTTTCTCAGATAGACATCTTCCTTGTTTTGCCAGAACAAAGTAGAAAAAGGTAAAAAGAGAAGTGACTAGGTAGGGTGGGATCAAATCCATCGAAACTAGTCCAACGAGAAAATGGGGTCCTAAAACCCGCAGGGCCTCAGGCTCAAAGAAAACAGAGACAAATAAACAATCCAATGATGATCCAAATTAATCCAACTATCTTGTATCTATAGATTTCCTTAAAGGGATTTTTCTCCTAAATTAATTGAGTGTGGTTCACATCAAACCCCAAATTTGGGCTTTTCTGCCCTAGCTATCCCAAACTTGCCCAAACATTGGGTATTTTGGGGTTTTCCCCTTTATCAAGGACTGTAGCCTATGCGGATCAATAGGCTAATTTGTCCCTTGGGCCAATTAATCTATTAGGAGCATCACAAAAATTTTGAAAATTTCCAATCCTGTTTGCACATCATTGTATGTTTTGACAGTGGAAAACTGTAACTGCATGAAGAACTTTTAAGACATGCAAACTCAAGCTGCAATTTCTTTTAATGAACATAAAGTTTCTAGGAATAAAACAATATTTTTGCATGAAACACGAGTAAAGTTGAATCTATGTCTAGTTTTGTATTTAAAAATTCAAGGTGTTAATACCTCAAGAGGCAGAAGTGTGTGCAAACACAGAAGAAGGTGGAACCAAAGTTGTCCTAAACAACTTGCCCGCCAAATATTATAATATCATCTTTACAAGTTTACACTAGCAAAAGTCCATCACGATCATCAGAGCCGATGATTTCAATTTATTTGGAGAAGGAAAATTGTGCGATGATGAAAGAGATGAAGAAATGGTTTTCTTTAGCAAAGGAGAAAGAAAACCTCAAAATAGAGACTACAACAGCAACACAATAAATGGAAGAACATGTTATTAGTGTTGTAAAACTAGGTCATAGTACTTGGAACTGTAAGGTTTATGTTGAATTTTGTAGTTATGGTCAGTTTTAACTTTTAATAATATCTTCTTTTGTATTTGTAATTGTGAATTGTGAATTATATTTGTAAAAGAATATTTATTTGAGGCATGTTCTTCATGATTGCAAGAAAAAAGAAATTATTTATTTGTTTTTATATTTAAAAATAAAATGTATTATGTATGCTCTTCAAGAGCCGGAAAAATGAAAATTCAAATTGTTGTAATTGCCACCACAAGTGACCAAGTCACCCTCCTAATGACAAGTCGCCTGCCCATGAGACACACCCATTCGCTTGAGAGAAAGACTATAAAACGCCTATTTGCTCTCCTCCAAGGACACACTTCGATCATCAAGCATATCTCTATTTTTGTGCGAAGATGACCAGGAGATCAAGGACGCAAATCAGAAGGTGTAAATTTATGTAGACGTTCTATGCTTGATGCACCTTTACTTTTATTACAAAAATCACATAAACAGTTAAGTAAAATGCTGATAGAACATACCAGTGGATCTATAGAAGACAACCCAGAAACAGAAGAATGTGTTGGTGCGTTACGGCGGTCAGCAAGATGCTTCAACCAGCAAAGTCTTCTTGGTCGGCCAACCCAGCATGTGTCACAACAGCCCTCAAATCAGTCACCCATTCAACTCAAAGTCAACCCCAGAAAAGTCAACGCAGGGCAGCAGCAATAAAGTCAACGCAACTCGGTCTTCGGTCAATCTTTTGACCTCGGTTTTTGTGCCAATGAGTACTGCCTTCCAAAATCGAACTCTCCACCAAATTTCAGCCCTTTTGGACCATGCGTTGACCAAAGTCAACGTTGGTCAAACTAGCGTGGAAACCCTAGTTGCGGTGAGCTGCAGTAAATTTTGGTCAACCCTTGCTGCAGTAATTCGTCCTCTTTCCCACGTGTGAACCGAATTTGCCTCCAAGGAGCTCGTACTAAATTAGAAGAGGAGATGTGTGTGATGAGAGTGTGTGAAATGATCTCCAACGTTGACTGTATATACATCCATCATTGAGGTGTGTGACACATCTGCTAGGGGTGTAAAACCTTAAGGCCGACCTGCACATATTTGAAATTATTAAAAATAAATTCAAAATAAATGTTCCGCTCATCAGATTAAGATCAATTTTATATCGATCTTACACCTCTCCGAAAGAGGAACCCAATAAAAATATTGGTATCTTCATCTGAGCATCACAACATGGAGTTTGGACCTAGTTGTCCAATTTTAACACTCCCTCTCAACTAGGGAGAACTCCATCCACTTGTGCAAACAAACATCGTGCATCATCCTGCCGTAACTTGCTTTGCTGGCCTCTTTATTTCAGAACATAAGTGGGTTAGTCACAAAGACATCATTCCCTGGCTGACAGATTTAGCCCAGAGGTTTGAAACCTCTATTAGACTCAGAAAGAGTCTCATACCAACACGAAGTTGGTTTACCTGACCCGAAGTCAGTTGGAGGTCCGAAACCTCACTATACTTGATCCTAGATCAAGTGGTTGGACTGTGCCATCCTAGATAGAGAGTATGGCAATCTCTGATGCGTCCATCGATCTTTGCTACTAGTCTCTAGCTTTTCCCACCTCATTGGCCAAATGAGAGGTACTTCACATGAGCCCTGAATTGAATGGGTAGGATGCATACGGGGCACAGATAATGAGAGGTGAACCAACTCAAACATCATAACGGTGGGGCAGAAGCACCACAAGGTTTGGCAAGCCTAGCCTCGTGAGTGCTTATAGCTCCGAGAAGCTATATCCCCAAAGCCCAAAGAGCTCCCAGAGCTCATTATCCAACAGGACCCACATCATAGGGTCGTTCCACGATACCAAGACTCTCACGGAAGGTTAGGAACTTGACCTTCCCCAGGGGCTTTGTGAGAATATCCGCGACCTGCTCATCAGTTCCTATATGATCGAGCCTTACGGCACCTCGCTGTACCATATCCCGGATAAAGTGGTACCTGATATCAATATGCTTGGATCGGTCGTGGAACACAGGATTCTCAGTCATACGAATCCCACTCTGGTTATCACAGAGTATCACAATGGTATCTAGCACATGTCCAAACAGCTCACTAAAGAGCTTTCGCAACCAAACTGCTTCACAACAGGCCATACTTGTTGCAATGTATTCGGCCTCAGCGGTGCTCAAAGCCACCGACTTCTGCTTCCTGCTCATCCATGAGATCGAAGCAGAACCAAGATTGAAGCAGCATCCCGATGTGCTCTTACGTTCCACCACACTGCCAGCCCAATCGGCATCAGTATATCCAAGGAGTGTCACGCTCCCGGCAGTGTATCTCAGCCCATGGTTTATCGTGCCCCGAAGGTATCTCAGAAGATTCCTGGCACCAACCCAGTGAAAGTGATGAGGTTCAACCATTTGTTGACTCAAAGTGTTCACTGCAAAACATATATCTAGACGGGTGTTCACTAAGAACATCAGGGCCCCTACGAGTTGACGATACTCGGTAGGATTTGACAATACGGGCCCAGCAGCGCTGCCACTCAACTTCTTGAAGTTGAGTTCCATTGGTGTTGACACGAACTTGCAGTCCACCATACCAAATCTTTCCAGAAGCTTCACAATGTATTTTCCTTGAGAAAGGAAAATCTCGCCAAGTCTCTGCCAGACCTCCAGGCCTAGGAAGTAGTGCATTAGTCCTAGGTCCTTCATCTCGAACTCAGCAGCGAGCTCCCTCTTGCACTGATGAATGAGAGGGTCAGCACCTGTCAGGAAGAGGTCATCCACATACAGCACCAGGATGAGAGGCTTTCCCTTGACAACCTTGAAGTAAAGGTTCGGATCAGCATTACTTCGAGTGAAGCCCAACTTCATCAAGTAGCTATCTATCCTCTCGTACCAAGCTCTGGGTGCTTGCTTCAGCCCATAGAGGGCTTTCTTCAACCTGCAAACATGGGTGTCCCGATCCTGGACTTCGAACCCCAGAGGTTGCTCCACATATACCTCTTCCTTTATCGCACCATGCAGAAATGCGGTCTTCACATCCATCTAATGAAGACTCCATCCTTGCGTAGCAGCAAGGGCTATAATAGATTGAATGGTGGTATATCGGGCCACAGGTGCAAATATGTCATCATAATCTATGCCTTCCTTTTGAGAGAAGCCACGGACAAGGAACCTTACCTTGAAATTTTCAGCACTTCCATCAGATCCATGCTTGATCTTGTAGAGCCATTTCGAGGTGACAACTGCTTTGTCCTTTGGTCTTGGAACCACATCCCAGACATCATTCTTCATTATGGACTCATACTCTTCGTGCATAGCATCCTTCCAGACTTGATGCTTTACGACTTCCTCAAAAAGATCCAGGCTCGGATTGTACAATAGTACTCATGGCTGCTAGATACCCTTGGTATCTACTCGGCTTCTTGCTTTCACGGAATGTCCCCCTTGGGGCTGCATGTCCCTCAGCATCCTCGAGAGTGTCCCTGAGCCACGATGGTCTCTTTCCCAGTGAAGGAGGTGGATCAATCGGATCCATTGGTCCTTCAACATCAGGCATCGTTTCATCCTTCGGTTCCTCTTGATTTCCAGGCGTTGCTTCATTATCTTCCTTAGATCTCGAAAGATTAACTACTTTCCTTAGGGAAGTATCTTCGTCAAAGGTGACATCGTGGCATATCTCCACTACCCTTTGACCAGGCACATAGACTCTATAGGCCTTAGAAGTTTCGTTGTAGCCCACAAATATTCCTTTCTTCCCAGAAGCATCCAACTTGCTCCTATTTTCTTTCGGCACATGAAAGTAGATGGTACATCCAATAACTCTAAAATGTGAGACATCAAGTTTCTTACTAAAGAAAACCTCTTCGGGAGTTTTGGATTCTAGAGCGGAATGCGAGCATCGGTTTTGTATGTACACAGCAGTGTTCGCAGCTTCTCCCCATAGAAACTTCGGCAGACCTTGGTCACATAGCATGGCATGGGCAACTTCCACAATGGTCCAGTTCTTTCGCTCAGCAACACCATTTTGCTCGAGAGTATAGACAGTTGTAGTCTCCCTCTTAATGCCAGCTTCTCTGCAAAAGTCCTTGAACTCATTTGTCTCATATTCATTGCCATTATCAGTTCTCAAAATCTTGATATTTTTCCTTGTCATATTTTCCACCAAGGCTTTGAATGTACGGAACCACATGAAAGCCTCATCCTTCTTCTTTAAGAAGTATATCCAGGTTTTGCGAGAGAAGTCATCGATGAACGTCATATAATATGAACATCCTCCCAAGGATGTCACAGACAGCATACTAGATAGATCAGAATGGATCAATTCCAAAACATCAGATGTCTTTGTGACACTAGAGGGGAAAGGTCCCCTTGTATGCTTTCCTTTGGCACAACCCTTACATACACCTTCATGATTATTTGGAAACTCGGGCATCCTTGTCACCACCTTCCTTGCTTCGGGAAGGGCTTTGTAGTGAAGGTGTCCAAACCTTCGGTGCCATAGTTCAGTTTGTCGAATAGTATCACATGTCATTGCTCCCAGCGGACTTCCTCCAACCTGGTAGAGTGTATCAACTCTAAACCCTATCGAGATAGCTTCCTTGAAGCTCTTCTTCCACATGAGCACCTTTCCATCAATGAATGCCACATTGAAACCTTTGTCTTCCATGGTCGATATAGACACAAGGTTCTTCTTCAAATTTGGTACATAGAGTACATCCTGCAAGTGAAGGACTTGACCTTGAGACAAGTGGAGGGTCACAGTCCCTGTCCCTTTCACGGGATCTGTGGCATTATCTCCAAGGATAATTTCCAGATTAGTATCCTTCTCAATCATATCAGAAAGTGCTTCCTTGAACCTAGTGATATGCCTTGAGGCACCACTATCTATCAACCAGACATCCATAGTGTCGGGTGGGGATGTAACAGAGAGGGCAGATACAAGAATGTATTCATTTCTTTTATCAACAACATGTGATTCCTCATACCTGGAGTTTCTTGACCTTTTGAAAGGTTGATCATTTCCGCCAGAGGAAGCCTTCATTTTTCCCTTGAACCTATTGTTCCTTTGATTGCCATTCCTTCGGTTGTTGTTGTTGTCATCACTATCGGGAGAATCCTTCTTGAAAGGACATTCTCTAGCATAGTGATCGAGCCTATGACAAGTGAAACGTTTTCCCTTCTTTCCTTGGGCCTCTGCTTTTCCCTTATTCTTCGGACCACCAGAGTTCTTCTTTCTAGAATGAGCAGCGTATGCAGCATTTCCTCCATTTCCATACTCCTTCATTCTTGATTCTTCTTGAACGCATCTTGACAGTACTTTGTCAAAGTCAAGTATCACATTATTATTTAGAATGGTAGTGTTGAACACATGCCATTCAGATGAGAGCCCTTCAAGTGCAGTGAGTACCATCTCTCGATCAGCTATTGTCTCCCCAATAGCTAGCAGATTGTTCCTAATTTCAGTTAGCTTCAGAAAGTATGATTGGACAGACTCATCCTTGCCTTTCTTTAGATTCTTCAATTGATTCTTGAAGAATAGTACTTGATTCGCATTGTTGGCCTTGAACATGAGGATCAATTTATCATACATCTCTTTGGATGTGTCCAACTAAGAGATGTAGGCCACCAGGCTTTTATGAATGGATTCCCTGATCATCATCTTTGCTTTGATCTCCCCCTTCTTGTACTTTGTTTTGGCAACAGCAGTAGCAGTGGATGGAGGTTCTTGGATTTTACCCTGCACATAGTCCATGACATCTTGGTCTTCCAATTTGAGATCCAATATCATTTTCCAAGCATGGAAGTCATCCTTCCCAGTCAATTTGTCATCCTCCTTGAAGCTATAGCTTGTGGAACCCATTATCCTTTTCGATGATTGCTATACATAGGGCTTGTCTTCACCTCGCCTCTGATACCATGTAAATTTATGTAGATGTTCTAGGCTTGATGCACCTTTACTTTTTATTACAGCAATCACATAAACAGTTAAGTAAAATGTTGATAGAACATACCAGTGGATCTATAGAAGACAAACCAAAAACAGAAGAATGTGTTGGTGCGTTACGGCGGTCAGCAAGATGCTTCAACCAGCAAAGTCTTCTTGGTCAGCCAACCCAACATGTGTCACAACAGCCCTCAAATCAGTCACCCAGTCAACTCAAAGTCAACCCCAAAAAAGTCAACGTTATCCAAAAAGTCAACGCAGGGCAACGGCAATAAAGTCAACGCAGATTGGTCTTTAGTCAACCTTTTGACCTCGATTTTTGTGCCAATGAGTACGGCCTACCAAAATCGAACTCTCCACCAAATTTCAGCCCTTTTGGACCATGCATTGACCAAAGTCAACGCTGGTCAAACTAGCGTGGAAACCCTAGCTTCGGTGAGCTGCAGTAAATTTCGGTCAACCCTTGCTGCAATAACTCGTCCTCTTTCCCACGTGTGAACTGAATTTGCCTCCAAGGAGCTCGTACTAAATCAGAAGAGGCGTTGTGTGTGATGAGAGTGTGTGAAATGATCTCCAACATTGACTGTATATATATCCATCATTGAGGTGTGTGACACATCTGCTGGGGGTGTAAAACCTTAAGGCCGACCTGCACATATTTGAAATTATTAAAAATAAATTCAAAATAAATGTTCCGCTCATCAGATTAAGATCAATTTTATATCGATCTTACACCTCTCTGAAAGAGGAACCCAATAAAAATATTGGTATCTTCATCTGAGCATCACAACATGGATTTTGGACCTAGTTGTCCAATTTTTACAGAAGGAAAGTAATTGCTCTCTCTAGCTACCAAAGAGGCCAAATCTTGTACAAGTTTCTACGGTCTAGGGAGCAAATCTGAGGCATCATTTCTGTGGCATATTTCTGTTATAGTGCGCATTCTGAGATGAGATAGAGGCTTTGTTTCGGCCCTCTTGGAGTCCCTATCTCTGTGGCATAGTACGAGTTTGAGGTAGACTTGCAGGACGTCTTCTTGACCATATTGCTAAACTTTTTGATCAGATCTGTGGAGGGTTGGCTTGGTCCCTGGTGGTTGGTCATCTTGCTGGTTAGTTGACTTTGACGTATCTCTTCTTGCATTGATTCTCTAAGGAAAGGGTTGGTTGGGTTTTTCCCCATTGTGGGTTTTCCCAGGGTAAAAATCTTCTTGTCTCCTTGTGCATTGTGATCTCTATTGATCTATTGTCTATGGTTGAATTTCTGAATGTGTAATTACTTAATGATATATTAAAAGAGTTAAATAATCAGCTAGATCATTTGAAGTAATTATCAAGTTTCAGAAATAATTACTTGCATCTATTGTACTGGAAAAATCAACAGTTTAAATGAGTGACGTACCTAAGGAAAAACAAGGCAAAATGAAACTGGCAATGTAGCCTTGCACTCAGAAGCCTTGTATTGAAAAGAACCATAGGAGGATTAAAAAATAAGACTATTTTCAAAAGTGAGCAGCTTAGAAAAAAATTCAGCAAGTATATGATTGGATTACTGCACCTCGTCAAAGGTGGATTCCTGCTTCAGTGAGAAGAAATAGCAAGATGATTCCATACGTAATGTACCTAGATCTTACTCTGAGGTAGATTGGGGCTTAAACATAACTACATAATAATCAATAAAAGAAAAGGCAAAAACATTCACATTATTAATTGTAGGAAACAATGGCTTATGGTGGGAAAACCTCATGGCAAAGGAAATCCATTTCGATAAGTTGCCCTATATTCATCAATGCAGCCAAAACTCATCCGCATTGCTGAAAAACATTGAATTGATCTTCATAATCGCCAATCTCCTTCAACAGCTGTGTTTTGATCCCTTTCTCATCTTCTAATTACCTTTATACTTGGGGCTCTCAAATTACTAGATTACATTATAATCGCCTCCAAACAACCCTTGATCAGCATATACCTGAAAGATGCGGTGGGCATCAGATCTCATGCGGTTATAGATACGTATTGTAGATTTGTGGAATGTTTCACTAATTGGCCTATTTTATAACATCTTCGCAGCAAAAAAGAGTTGAGTTTGTCTGAAATAAAAAATGACAAGAAAGTTTTGATTAGTTGAAATGGTTGTTAACTGTAACTCCTATACCTAAAGATTAATTTGAGTTGTTGCAACAAGATAAACAAGAATAATGCCGATTAGATTCCCTGGAAAAGCCCAACGGAATTGCAACAGTTTATGGCCGAATGACACAGCCATAATTATGAGGGGGAAATCTCTTAACCTGGCTTTTGCTAGTTTGATGTATTTTCTTTAAACGTTTGAAAAAATGTCATAAGTTGATGAATGACAATATAGGCATGATAAAAAATGTAAAAAATGCAAAAGTGCAGAGATGCATGTTCACTAACAGGAAATATATCAAATAATGAGATACTAGGCGCATACAATAATGGGTGTGCATGCATAAAGACTATGAGGAGTCGGTTATCGTAAGATGAATCAGTTCACTGATAGTGGATAATGGTAGATATGTGACCAGGGACAGGTTGACAGCCAGTTGGAGAGCCAATGAAATTGTTGTAATCTTAAGAAATCAACTTATCAAGGCTATAAAAGATGGTGTCGATGGGAAATTGGCACAAGTGACGTCTGTTATCTCACAAGTTCTCCCTAAAGCAAAGTCCAAACCTATAGAGGGGAAGAACTATGGACACCAACAAGCAAAATTGCCCATTGTCACTTGAGCAATTTTGTCCCTCACTTCTAGACAGTTCTTTAAACCTAAGGGGGACTTCCCTATGTTAAAACTCAATTCTAAACCTGTCGTTGGTAATGGTGAATAGCAAAAATTAAAGAGGACTGAATTTCTTTATCCCTTCAAATATGCTAGATATGATAATTTAGGAGTATTTCAAGAGTGCATTTGAACAAATGATGCATCAACATGTAGCTCTTCATGTTGGTTGATAAGACAAACAAATACCTAGCTCAACACCTTCAACAACACATCCAACTTCAACAACTGGTTAGACATCAACGTAGATAGGATAAACTAATCACAAGAAACTTAGCTAATGTTACCAAATTACTTAAGAACCTAACCAAGGGGGCAACCTTACCTTTGTTACGCATGCCTTTGGGCTAAAACACAAAGTATTTCCCAAAATTCGAGTAGGTGGATGATGATTTTTATTTTATTTTTAATGAGGGGGATAAGGGATATTGTATCAATGGATTAACATCCAAATGTATAAAGTGTGTTGAGGGTATAGTTTTGGCTCTACTAGCGGATTAAACTGTGGCTAGGAACTTTATTTGCAAAGCCTTCTGAGAGGGAGCTCTTGCTACTTCGGCTTGCACTCACTTCCCCTTTCTTTTTATTTTTTATTTCCAATTGATTTTTCTAAGTCCTCTTTCTTTGGATAGGCATTCTACTATTAAGACTTTGAAGGGAGAGGGCCATGATGAAGCAGTTTCTTTTCAGTTTATTTTCCTCTTTACCTCTTTATCCCTTCAATTGGCTTGATGACTTCTTTTAGGGTATCATTTTTTTTTAATGACCCTCTCTAGATGATCTTTGGTATGTCAATATGTTAAGGGAATTGTGGATGGAATGGAAATGAAAGGGATTTAATGGAAAGGGTTAAATATAAAAGGGATATGAACACGCTACCCAACTTGATTTCCAGGTAGTACCTAGTGGGGTTTGGCTTAATGGTATACTTATCCAAAAGTAGCTATGTCCCAATGGTTAGAAGTAGCAAAATGGTAACAATTTTACTAAGTTAAAAGTGAGAAAGAATCCCTTTAATGCTACTATCTAAATGACAAGATGAAACCTTGGCATCATTTTCAGATGAAAAGGCTAAGCAATGAAAGCATACCAACCATCAGACAAAGCAACACGGAACATCATCTAGCACATCTGAGATCAAGGGCATGGGGAAATGATACACCACAGTGAATGATCAATGAGCGCCAAGAATGTAACTAATGAGTGAAGAAAAGCGGGTCCAAGTTGATAAGATATCTCGTCCGAACAGCAACAAATCACACCGAGTGTGTCTCTATGGAAGTTGCCTAATGGGCAACATCTAGCTCCAGCTGGGGGGCATGTGCTCTCGCACAAGTGTATGAGAATTCCAGTTTTCTCCTGGTTTCACAGACCATAAGTCCTTATCCATTGGGCCATGGAGTCACTGTACCTATAACCTGCATAGTAGCTAACTTGGGAGACGTAAGAGCAAACAGGAAAATCTACCACCCTTGGAAACTACTGAAAAAACCATGCTAAAAGGAAATAACATGAAGCAAATGCGTGAAAGTAAATATAACTACACTAGGAGAAGCAAATAATTGTAACTAAAATGCAAGAATATGCTAACTACTCAAAAGCTTATTCTTGCCCTAAAACTAACAAGCACTAAGTGTCATCGGGAAAGTATATTTTAATTTTTGAGGGTTTGACCATTCACGGGTAAAGGCAATTTCTCACCATCCAAATGGCTAAGGTAGAAAGAATTAGTCCCAGTTATGCCTACTATTATAAATGGTCCCTTCCAAAGAGAATCTAACTTGCCATGCTTTCCAGGCTTTTCTCGTTGTTTATCCCACATAAGTTCAATGTCACCTTATTTGAGTTGTCTTGACTTAGCCTTTTTATCAAATGTTTTCTTGATTTTATCCTGGTTTTCTACCAAATGGCCAAAGGTTGATCTTCTTTCTTTGTCTAACTGGACAAGTTGATGAATTCTTGTGTGTACTGCTTCTTTGTCATCTGTAAAATGTTCAAGCAAGTTGTAAATGGGTAGTTCCAAATGAATAGGTAAGGTAGCATTCATCCCATATACTAATTCAAAAGGATTGTGGCCAGTTGACTTTTTCTTCGTTATCCTGTGTGCCCAAAGAGTATACTTGACCTTATTATCCCAACTCCTCTTGCTGTCCCCACTATCTATGGTTATTTGGTTGAGACACCAAATCGAGTTATACTTTTATCTTCTATGAATTCTTTTACCACAGTATCAGTTGCTCTTTTGGTAAATATTGCTTCTACCCATCTCGTGAAGTAATCAGTTGCGGTGAGGACCCATTACTATAATTATTCTTGAATTCACCAATAAAATCTAGGCCCCACTGCTGGAAAGGCTTCTCAACTATGACAGGTTAAAGAGGTAATGCAGCAAGGTGTTGCTTTCCTATGAAGAGCTGGCATTGTTGACACGACCTCACATATTGATGTACGTCATGAAATATGGTAGGCCAATAATACCCTACCCTAAGCATCTTATGTGCAGTAGTAGAAGCAGCATGTTGTCCACCACATAGTCCTTTATGGAAGTCCATTATAAGGTTTTTGGCTTCTTGTTCATCACACATCTTAATACTAGACCATCAAGATTTTTCCAACCAAGACCATCTTGGACTAGACAATATTGTGTAGCTTTCAATCTTAGAGTTCTTCTCTGATGGTTAAGAAAATGGCTAGGACATGCTAGGATTTTCAAGTAATAAATAATGCCATTATACCAATCACTTCCCTCCAAAATGTCTAACGCAACATTAATCCCCAAGGCATCTTCATTTCCTTTGGTCAATAGCTTAGCAAGGCCTTGGCCCTTCACTAACTTTGTTGGTTTGATTTATAAGTTATATTCCTGAATTCAGGAGACCCATTTCCCACGAATCCCTAAGCAGTCACTCTGGGTTAAGATATCCTTCACTGCTACATGGGGTACGAATGCGATGACCTTTGAATAACCAACATAAGTTCGAAAATGCTTAAGAGATTGAACTAAGGCATAAGCTTGCTTTTCCATTATTTTATAGTTCATCTCATAGTTTCTAAGAGCATGACTCGCGAATGCTATAGGTTGTTCTAAATTTTCTTTATTTTTCTATAGCAAGACACCTGCTATCATTTCCTCATAAGCAAAAGAAAAGATCAAGAAATCCTTGGAATAGTCTGGGCTAACCAAGACAGGTGCCATACTTATAGCATTTTTTATTGCCCTTAAGGCGGCTCTACTATGATCATCCCATCTAAATTCATGGTCCTTCCTCAACATATTGGAAATCGTTTTAGATATTTCAGCAAAGTTGAGAATAAATCATCGGAGAAAATTGATCTTCCCTAGGAAAGCATGGACAACCTTCTTAGTTCCAGGCAAAGGGATAGTTCGAAAAGCTTCAACCATGGCATGATCTATCTTTACGCCATCCTTAGATATTTTCTCACAAGTTCTCCCTAAAGCAAAAAAGTTCAAACCTATCAAGGGGAAGAATCATGGACACAAACAAGAAAAATTGCCCACTGTCACTTTAGCAATTTTGCCCCTCACTTCTAGGCTAGTTCTTTAAACCTAAGAGGGGCTTCCCTATGTTAAAACTCAATTATAAACCTGCCGTTGGTATGGTGAATAGCAAAAATCAAAGAGGACGGATATGCCAATATACTAGATATGCCAATTTAGGAGTATTTCAACATGTAGCAGCCATACACATATGTAAATGACATTCACTCAAATACCATTTTCTTAATATGAAGCTTATTTTGTAACATAAGATGAAGCTTATTTTGTTGAAATGTCACACACCAAAGAGTTAATGCACCATTAATGGATTAAAACGTTTTCCCAACAAGTCATATGAAATTGGTGTGAAGTGTCTTAATCTTCCATGTAAATGATGATCTTAAAAGGAAACAATATGAAATCATGATTCTTTACAATGCAGTTTCTTAACAGGTCTCAATGTCCAACTCTCATGAGATGATGAAAATATTTAAGGAAACAATTTTCTGAGTATCAAAAACATCCCAAAGAACATGATCATTACACTATCGACTTCATTTGCCCAAGTAACTGTTTAAAATAATAATTTCAAATGAAAATTCGATTTAGAATTTCATATGCATACGATTCCTCATATGTTGTGCGCTGTTAGAGAATCCAACAAATGAGCATTCGAAAATGGCATTCGGCTTTCAAGTAGTAAAAATGTGTAGCATCAAACGAAATAATTTGCAATTGCACCAATCTTTGTAATATTTCAAGATGCATGTTACTCGTTTTAGGGTTTAAAATTCAGAGTTTAATTCCCCAATTAAATTCAGATTCGTAAATGCTATCAATTCACCAAAGTTTGCAAATTTATGCTACCTCAAAGGTTTGAAATTCAAACCTGTAGAAATGAAGTACTGCTGCTGAAGATGAACCTGCAGGTCGACTTAGAGAAAGGCGAGCCAATTGGCTTTCACTTCATTGACCAAGAGCCAACCTATCAGTCGAGTTGCAGGGTTGAGAAGGGCTTGATTGATAACTGAGCGATTGGTATGAAGAGCCTGGCCGCGGGGAATGAGAGTGCCGCAAAGCTTATGAAAAACGGCATGTAGCTGCGGGCTCGATGCCCTGAATTGACTGAAACGATGGCTCAATGCCACAATGAGAGCAGGCCGTAAGAGAGGATCGTTGGTGCTCTAATGGCTTGCTCAGAAGATGGCACGGCCGCAAGTGGAAGTTATCACGACAGATACAGTGGCCAATGTGCAGAGTGTAGAGCCAGGGATTCAACGGCAGAGTGATGCCAAGGATCTCGGTTGGGATCTGCGTACTTAACTCGCGAGTAAAGGTTGGCAAGTGGTGCGGCCAACGAACATGTTCGATGATTTTCCGTGGGGAGAAATGAAAAGGGGTCGATATCCCTTCTTGTAATGGTTACTAAATTTTAAATTAAAACAATGGAAGAATATTTTAAAATTTTTAATTAAAACAATGAAATGAAATGATAATTTAATGTTTATGGGACTAAAAATAAATATGGTATGATCATGAGTTTTTTGTTTTTTATTTCTTACAATTTAATCTTTTTCTTATTCAATAAAAAGAGTATATTGGAGCTACCAATCTGTGGAGAGCAAAGGTTTTTATTGCTCAATTAAGAACCAACTTGCATCATCTTCGATGTGAAACAGGGCAGTGGAAAAGGCCTAAAGAAGCTTGGGAAGAATGAGTGTGTACATTTTGCACGTCTGGATTAGTGGAATCAGAACAAATTTTCGTTTTGGAATTTGATGCGTTCAAAGACATCAGAGAAATTTATGGGAATATGTTAGCATCGGTTTATTAGCATTATCTTTTCAGCGATGAGATAGTTGGAAGGTTGGGTCAGCTCATCAGCAATTTGAACAAGAAGAGAACTGAAATGCAAAAGGCAAAAATAGGGAACCCATAGTCCCATAGGCTATTTTTAGTCTCGTGGACGTTAAAATTTCATTCATTCATTCATTCTGATTCAAATTGATGAAGAGTTGGTTTAGCTTTCCAAAAGACAATGCCAATAAACTGATGCTGACATATTCTCATACTTTCTCTAATGTTTTTGAAGCGCATCACATTCCAAAATGTAATTTCCATTGTCGAGACTTGCAAAATGTACACAATTGTTCTTCTCAAGCTTCTTTAGGCCTTTTCTATCGGCCTTCTATGTGAAACAAATAAAAATTTAAATACTAGAGTAAAAAAGAAAAAGAATAAAACACAAACTCAAAAGATTAAAAGATTAAAAATTGAAAGACAAGATAACTCTATGAGAAAGAATCAAAGGTTGAGCCTCCGCCGGGGCTCAACACAACTACAAAGCTCTTCACATTACAAGAGGTGAAGATTGGAATTAAAAAGCTGAAAACAGGAAAGGCAAAAGACTTGGTTGAACTTCAAGCAGAGTATCTAAAATGGGGAAAGAACACTCTTGCACCGCACATCATGGAAATATTCAACAACATCATTCAGCAAGGATTCCCAAGAGACTTGACAACTAGCCTAGCAATACCCCTTTTTAAAAGTGGAAACATTAATAATCCATCCAATTATAGAACCATTATGATCAATCCTTTGTTTGCAAAGCTTTTTGGCAACATAGTAGAAAATAGAATCAGTAAGTGGGCAGAAGTAAAAGAAAAGAGGGCAAAAGGACAAGCGGGTTTTAGGCCAAAACATTCTACAGTGGATCACGACATCACGTTGAGACACATTATTGAAAAGGATTGGGGGGATAAATAAGAAGTATTCTATTGTTTTATTGACTTCAAAAAGGCATTTGACACAGTACCTAGATATAAGTTGTGGCGTAGAACGGAAGAACTATAAATTCCTTTGCATTATAGAGTTGTTGTCCATAGACTTTATAAAGAGGTGAAAGTCAAAATTAGAACCTCAGCGGGTATTTCAGAAAGCTTTAGAAGTGACATTGGAGTCAAACAAGGTTGCCCTCTATCCCCTACTCTTTTTGGTTTATATATTGATAAACTGGAAGAGTGGCTAAATTTGCAAGGTGGGGATGGTGTTCGGTTGGGGGAGTTTGTGATAAAGCTTCTTTTATATGTTGATGATCTTGTATTGATTTCTAAATCGGCCCATGGATTGCAGATGCACCTATATGCCCTTGAGCATTTTTGTAGAGCAGTGGGGATACAAGTCAATATTAGCAAGACTAAGATAATGATTTTCTCTAATAAAAGGAAGCAGAGTTAGCATACGTTCTTCTTTGAAGCAGCATTATTGAAGAAGTAAATGAGTACAAATACCTCGGGATCGATTTCAACAACAAAATTAATTGGGAGGACTGCAGAAAGAAGAGAATCTTAGGAGGGTGGAAAGCATTATATGCTCTTCAAAACAGATGTAGAGAGGCAGAGTTATGGGATTGGAAAATGAATAAAGTGCTTTTTGGACTCCTAGTTTGTCCAGTGATGCTATATGGGTGTGAATTGTGGGCTAGCACCCCTGTCTCAAAATAGAAGCAAATTAAGAAAATCCAAAAACGCTTGATCATGAGCAAGTTCAAAATAAAAAGTTTGGTACCCAATGAGATAATGTTGAGTGAAACGGGAGCAACTCCGATTGAAGCAATTGCTATGGTATGGCTCATAAGATATCTAAAAAGAATTGAGCAAATGGGAGTAGGTAGATGGCCTAATATTATCTTCAAGGAAGGCATGAGTGAAAGAAATAAAACATGGATGAGACAAAACTACACATGGATGCAAAAATGGAATATCTACCTCAATGCTTGTCCCACAAATAACAAGGAGCTAAAGAATTTTTTTATGGAGAAGTTTCGTAAACAAGTATGGGGAAAAGAGTTGGGTAGAAAGAAGAAGTACTACATTGAAGAATTCAATCCTACGTATGATCTCCAACAAAAAGAGTACATTGGAGCTAACATTTCGTGGAGGGAAAAGGTTCTTATTGCTCAATTAAGAACCAACTCGCATCATCTTTGGTGTGAAAGAGGATGGTGGAAAAGTCCTAAGGAAGCTTGGGAAGAACGAGTATGTACATTTTGCACGTCTAGGGCAGTAGAATCAGAAAAACATTTCATTTTGGAATGTGATGCGTTCAAAGACATCAGAGAAAGTTATGGGAATATGTTAGCATCGTTTTCTTGGCATTGTCTTTTCAGCAATGAGATTGTTGGAAGGTTGGGCCAGCTCATCATCAATTTGAATAAGAAAAGAACTGAAATGCAAAAGGCGAAAAACAGGGAACTCATAGTCCCATAGACTATTTTTAGTCTCGTGGACATTAAAATTTCATTTCATTATTTTAAATCAAAAAATAAAGAAATAAAAATTAAAACCCAAACTCATATTTTTAAGTCAATAAATAATTAAGGCAAAACCTAATTTTTAAAGTAAACAAACAAATCACAAGGTTTTGGATAGACGATGATCAGGTCCGTTGTTAAGGCACTCCTTGATGTGAAGTCACCAATTCAATTCCCTGCCCCGATCAGGGTGATATCTAGACATGATGATGAAAATGTAGTCCTACCGAGGTTACAAAAAAACAAAAAATAAACAAACAAATCTAAATAAAATAAACCATATATATATATATATATATATATTAAATGAAAATAAATTTAATCTTCAAAATCATTTTTTTTTAATACGAGACTAAAATATCTAATCTAAGAAAAGTGTCTAACCTAAAATAAATATAATCCAAATGGTTTAGTAATCAAATCTAATAAATATAAACTATTTCAAAATTTACATCTATCCAAAAATCTAATTCTAGTGAAACTTTGTTCTGTATTTGATTAATGAAATGATATTTGTTATTATTATTATTATTATCCAATTTTAAGGTCGCAGCCAAGCCAGACACTAAATTGGTGTATGAGACCCCCTTGTCCGTGGGACAAAGGACCCACCTCCACGCAACAATTTGACTGCTAGGTCTACGAAGGCATACATATTCTACCCCCCTCTAGTTTTGAACTTGTGGCCTCTTAGGAGGAAACACATGCTCTTAACCATTAGGCCCACTAAAGTTGTATTGATAGCCTTTTCTCAAAATTATTCAATTCCAAACCAATATCTCGGATTTCTCCCACCTAAGGTATAAGAGAAAATTCAAGAACCAAATTAAATTCTATCTTCACACTCATGTACTCCCAACATGATATCGTGAATTCCTTTCACTCGAAAGTATGGAAGGAAAATCAAATACCCAAAAAGTCAAATGGAGAATCTAAAGAAGAAATGTTGGCAAATTTTTTAGTATTCCTCGAAAAATATTTTCATCGTACAAGGGAGATCACGGCATAAGATAAATCCATTTTCAAAGATCCTCCTAAGTCAAAAGCAAACTCTCTAGACAACAACATTCCCCAAGAATCGGGTACATCAATGACCATAATGTACATCAAAAGAGTAATGTCATGATTTACAACTAAGTGCACAACCAAGTTTTTAGTAACACCATAGACCTTAACTTCTATTCCATCCATTGCACACACATTTCTATAAGTTCTGGTCATCTCTTAAGTGTAATTGTTGCATGACACCAAGGGGCGTGATGTTGGTGGATGCACCAGTGTCAAGCATGCTATTATGTAGATAAAGATCATTAACATCTAGTGATATGTAGAAAGGATCGTATTTCCCATTTTCCCCTCCTCTATAAGTTGATTGCAAGATGATAGGTTGATCCTGGGAGGGGTCATCTTTCATAATCCCTGACAAGTTACCTACCGGCCTCTTTCAAAGTGATGGGATTTTCAAATTTTCAACCAAGGGAACATTAATATCAACCTTGGTCAAGTATGATTACACATCGATATTTATTTCCACATCACTTGACACCTTGGAAGTTGATGTTCCTTCTTCATGATCAATCGGTTGACTTGGTCTCTTAAGAATTATTTTCAGTTGACTCTACTCTTGAGATTCTTGAGGATGATCTTGTTGCTTCCCCTTTCTATGATAAGTCATTCATTCTTTGTCCTTTATTATTCTCTTAATTTCTTGTTGGGGAGGCTTAGGGCCCAAAATTCTCTGAACAACCTCCTAATCAGCCACCAGATCATTAGCATAAATGTATTGGTCATTGGCTTGACTTGGTGCCTCTTCTACACAGTTGTTGAGATCATTTGGGTTTTCCTTATTTCCTTCGTTTGCAAGTTGGGTTATCTCCTTGGTGGACATGCAAGGTTCTTGGCAATGAGTCATGTCATAAGGAAAACACCAAGGGGTTTGTTCTTATCGCACCAAATTATTATTGTTAAGAAGAGCAGGCAATCTTTCATTTTGTTGATTGGCTCTTGGCCTATCCTAATTTGGGTTTCCCCTAGGTTGAAATCTACTTTGCCTTTCTAATCGAAGAATCTTATTTTGCATAATTTGGTTTTGTTATTGGACAGATTCAGTTTGCTTTGAAAAATTCTCCATTCTTTTCATTGCATCAACTAAGAATTGTAGCATTTCATATGTTGATTCAGTGGTACTTGTGATGTTCTTTTCAGCCTTAGCCTTGAATGAAGAGGGCCTAAAAGGGTTAAATGGTTTGACCTTTGATGATTGTAGATTTTCTTCTATAATAGCAACATACTCCTTAGTTGCCCCTAGAGTTGTTAGTGCCTTATTCTACAACAAGAAACTAGGTTGTCCTTCAAATGCTCTAGTGTAATGGAGCAAGATCATGTCATCACTTGGTTTCAAGTTGTCAGGGAATTATGTTATTAATTTGTCAAATCTATCATCAAACTCCTTAACGGTTTCATTATCCTTGTTTTTCATCTGATAGAGTTGGGTGAGCGTCAACAGAGGGTATTTTCTAACTACCCATTTCTTCTTGAAAGCATAATTGAAAGTGTTCCAATCCCTGATGATATTATCAACGAGACCATTAAACCATGTTCTAGCATTCCCAACTAAAGTTAAAGAAGACAACTCCATGACCACATCTTCCTCTTCATTTGTTACATAGTGTTCGCCTACTTCCTTGTAAAACTTTTCAAGATGAGTTTTAACCTTAATCGTGTCATCACCAACAACCTTTGGTAACCACTTCTCATATTTTTCAGGTATATTATGAGGATAACCCGTAATTCTGGACATGTCAAGTGGCTTGTAAACATTTTTCACCCAAGGCTTATCACCCATGATGATTGTTTGGGTTTGACTCACAAAAGGATTTCGATTCATGGGAATACTAATGAAGGAAGTTTGAGAAACCTCTTTCTACCTTATTCTATAGAATTTTGTAGGGTTTTAAATGCTACGGTAGAGTGTTTGATTTGAACTTCGAGTTGAATACCATTTCTTAGACCCTTCACTCAATCGAGTCGTCAGGTGATCTTCTTGATAAATATTTCAAATTTTACTCACCAAGTTCTATTGAAATCAATGTCGAATACCAAAGGAATGGACTTTATCCCTGACAACGACGCAAAAAATGTTATCTCACGAGTTCTCCCTAGATCAAAGTCCAAACCTATCAAGGGGAAGAACTATGGACACAAACAAGTAAAATTGCCCATTGTCACTTTAGAAATTTAAGTTGTCTGTTAAAATAATTTTTTTTATTTTCCTCCTGTTTCAGTCATTGTTTTTTGGCGCACTTTTCTAACTTATGGAAGTGAATTTTTCAAAACTAAAATCATGTAGTTAGCGTTGTTAACCAAAGATGCATTGTTTGATTTGATTTTTCTAAATTGTAATAGCACTTTCTATTTTTTTCTACATAGTAGTGTCACTCATGGCCTTCCTGAACTCTAAATTGAGCTCATGATAGATCATTGTAAGTCTGTAGATGTCTAGTTATCATTTGACTCATCAAGAAAGTCATTTTGACATTCCATCAGGGAGAAAATTTGATTTTCCAAAGACTACTCCAGAAGTGCAGCAACTCTCCTGTAGCAACTATATTTTTAGCATTCCTCAAAAACCATAACACCTATGTAAAAACTGAAGGAGGTTTTTCTTCCTTGGTATATGATTAACAAAAAATCTTTCATTTTTGTGAAATTCATCTCCATTCGATTAGAAACATACTTTGAAACAAAACTGGCCCTATGTGTAGCAAATGATTTGTCCCTTGGACTGAATTCTTGAAAAATGATGGAGACATGATTTTTATGAGCTAGAATGGCCTCATAGTTGCTGATATGACCTCCCTTATGCCTCCTCTGCTCAGATGTCTCTGATTCCAAAGCAAATCCTAGCTCAATGGGAGAGGAAATTAGGGTTTAGTGTAGGCAAAACAAGGGATTTGGGCAAATGGGATAGGGGGCTTCTAAATTATTAGGAAATTTTTTGGAGGTAGGGAGGATGTTAGGAAGTGGGGGAAAGTGGAATTTCAAGGATTGAGTGAGGGGAGGGGGTCCAAAAAGGAAAAACACAAGCCTAGTCTAGAAAAGTGTCAAATTGTAGCAATAGGTTACGGTTTGTGGAAAAATGATGAATTTGAGGGATAAGAGTGATGGGAAGTGTTTAGGAAGGTATTTTAAGGATAGGGGAAGGTGTAAGAGCATCAAGATACAAGTCTTGTTGATGATTTAACCATGGAAGTCATGAAACCAAGAAAAATTCCCTCAAAACCCTAAGAGAGGGAAATGAGCTTTCCAAGCACAACTGAGAGACAAATATGGTAAACACAAAACCACTTACTTGGAAATGATAGTTGGGATGCTGAAATTTTTGAAGACCTTTGACTATTAATACTCCTTCAAAAGATGAATTTGATAGTGAAATGACCAATTTTCATGATTTTGACCCTATGACCTAATGATGGCACAACATGGAAGAATGAGCTGAATGATGACCATGATGACTATGGGACTCTTTCAACAATGAATGACCTGACCATGTTTATGTCCCTTGACCATGGAGGTGAAAGGAGTAGTAATGATCTCAATATCCTAATCAGTGACCAAATTTTTGCATGACCTAATGGAATGATAAAAAAATTCATTATGGAACACTAATATGATGTGAAAAGAGATATTTTGGTCACTGGTGGCATGATGCAAAAATTGACACTAACATTGGCTCCAGCTAGGGATGGTATCTCCTTGGAGGTGCCAAGAACACCGTAGACCAAGTAGCCTATCCGTTGGGCATGGAGTCAAAAACCTAAAAACAAGCTAAATACTGGAATCTTTATATAATAAACTGACTCAAGACTGACTAAAAACTTTTGAGAATAGCAGAAAACCAATGAAACTTTATGGCCTTCACCTCAGTCTCCAAGACTCGTTGATTATCTACTTCACACTTTGTAGAAAACTGAAATTGAATGAAACTTGCTGTTGGAAACGAAATCAAATCAAACTGAAATGATACCAACCTACTCTAATATGCTACACAATGCGGCTGCTTAGGTGAAATGATCCTTCCAGTGTAACCAATATAGCAGATGGCTACTTACTAAATTTATGCTCTCACTTTCCTTGAACAGGCAGAATGATGTATATGTAGGCAACTCATAATAAAAACTGAAACCAAGTCTTATGCTGACAAACCAGACAACATTCATCTTCTCCAGTGCTTGCTAAAGACTACCCAAGGGATCTTGAAAATCATTGAGCATTACATTTTGTGGATCAACAAAAGGAGATGAGTAAGCATTATTCCCATATGGATGTAAGAAATCAGCAAAAAGATCCTCCATAATATTTTTAACAACATAAGTGTCCACATATACGGGATCCGGGACAAACTCATTTTCATCAACAAACTTTTCATTTTCTGAACCTTGAGAAGAATTTGTATCTGCAAGGGGCTCTAAAAAAACTTCTTCTTTATCATTACTCTCCTCTTCATAATCACTTGGAATGGAAAGACTGTATAATAACATCATCATTCTTAATGGATGGAATATGGATTTACAAATTTAGAATCTAATTTATTTCTTCTTCAATCAAAGGAGAAAGTACTCTTTGTTTTATTTAGATGCAATAGTAATTGTCTTCTTTCCCTCCTAAAGATTCACAAGGATGATGAATATCTTCTTTAATCTCAAGAAAAGGAGCATATAAATTTTCATTAGGCTGTTGTTTTATTTCACGTGGCTCCATTTGGCTATCAAGATGAAAAATTCTTTCATCTTCAAGAAAAGGGGAAGCTAATGTACGCTGAATATGATCTTGTGTATCAAAGTGACTAACTTCTTCAGATACCTTTTGAAGGGAGAAATCATAGAAAGCTTCAATGATCTCTCCATCATTCATGCATTCGACATCATCAATACCATCAAGATATGAAATAAAACCTTCACTATAATCACAACAGCTTTGTAAGAGAGATAAAGAAAGATTAGACTTCACACAATGTTGGGAGAACATCTCATGGAAATCTTTAAGAGAACATAAGCTTCCTTCTGGTAACCTTTCATACCATACCCTAGCTTTAACTTCAAGATTAGCCATAAAAACCTACATGAGACACTCTTAAAGAAATTCAACTCTCAGTCTACATACATGTACATGAAACTTTACTAAATGCAGATCAACATCATCTTTCTCTTCAACTTTGAATATGGGAAGATGTGTAAACTAGTCAACATAAGGCATAGGATTTGGAAATCTAGGGATTTGAGATCGATCCATAGGATCATACCTGGGATTTTTTCTTGTAGTAGAACTCATCTCGAAAACAATGAAGTCATCAAGAAGTCCATTCAAATTATTGTTTCTTGAAAAGTGGAGTGGCCATGAAAATTATGAACCTTGGATTCTTTGACAATGGAGTCGCTAGGTGAATGATTCAACCTTCATATGCATCTGACCGTTGTCCACCATTAGAAACCAGATCTAAACTTTGATGATTGTTGCCCCCAGGAAGATCTGTCACTTTATTTCCCAGTATGGTCGCCAAGATGTTAGCACTCTGCCAAATCTCTGAGGCTGAGAAGAGTCCAAAAAAGGTAACTACAAACCAAGCTTAGCCAAGTAGCTAGCCCTACTAGGCAGGAGAGGGCTCTCTCCAAGGGATCTCAGCTAAGAGGGCTGGATCAAATTATGTTTTAGGCTAGGTACAACACAGAGGTTTTGATTGGTTGATTTTGGGTGCTGGATGAGTGAAGTAGGTCAAAGAGGTAAATAGGTAAGTGAAAATAAAATCAGAATTGCAGACATCTAATGATGAAAGGTAGGTAAGAACTTGAACACTTTAGGGTTTCAGGGTGAGATGGATCAGACTAGTGAAGTGCTAAAAAGAGCATGACAGTGCATGAATTATTTTTAAACTGAAGAAATGAAACAAATTATGATGATTCTCCCAAAACATAGCATAAAAGATGTATTCTGCTTATCAAACTTGAGAAATAAACATATCATAGAGCTGAAATGAACATGAATAGTACAAAACATTCATACATATGAAACCGAAGAAGAAACTATGCCAAAGTACAATACCACACGAATCCCAAAAGAATAGTTGGAACTCATCCAATATATTCCTGCCAAAAGTATGAAATACACTAGCATCTTTGATGAATACAACAACATCCAACTACATCCCACCCTTGCAATGAGAAAAGAAGTGAATAAATAGACAAAACTGATTCTCCCAAGCTTAGGCGTCGAATCTCTGACTTGAGGAACTAATCCCCAAAATGCTCAATTGTAAACCCAAATACTAGGGAGGTCAACAAACTCATCCCTAACTTTGGTGAAACTAATTCATTTATTCTAAAAATACACTTTCACCCAATGTATATACCTCTAGTAACTAAAAGTGACATAATTACATTTACATGAATCAATTACATCAGTCAAAATCTATAAAATATCAGTTAACTGGCAAAAGCACAACGGCTGAAGCAGAAGCGCAACGCCAACTTCAATGTGAATTTTGAAGGCCTTCCTGAAGTCCAAATTGAACTCATTATAGCTCATTGGAAAGATGATCCTGTCTAGTTTCCAAAAAAATTCTTAATTTCTGAAAAATTATGAATTTAAGGCCCTAAAAATTCAAATCTCCCAAGATTGGTCAAAAGCGCAGCGTCTGAAGCAAAAGTGCAGCGCCTGAAGCAAAAGCGCAACACCAACTTCAAGGCTACTTTTGGATGAACTCTTGAACCCTAAATTGATATCATGAAAGCTGGTTGGAAATATCTCTCTGTTAGATACACAATGGACCTATCAAGCATTGAAACTGATCAAGTAGAGCCCCTCAAAAATCAATTCTCCCAAGGTTGGTCAAAAAGTGCAGAATGGGGGTGCAAAAAGCGCAACGTGCTCTTGCAGACCACTTTTGGAGGACTTCATGAACTCTAAATTGGGCTAATGATAGCTCATTGGAAATATATGGATGTCTAGTTATCATTTGACTCATCACGAAAGTCATTTGGACGTTCTATTAGGGAGAAAAGTTGATTTTCCAAAGGCTACTCCAGAAGTGCAACAACTCTCCTATAACAACTATATTTTTAGAATTCCTAAAAAACCATAATAGTTGTGTAAAAGCTGAAGGAGGTTTTTCTTCCTTCGTATATTATTAACAAAAAATTATTTCATTTTTGTGAAATTCATCTCCATTGGGTTAGAAACATACTTTGAAGCAAAACTGGCCCTATGTGTAGCAAATGATTTGTCCCTTGGAATGACTTTTTGAAAAATGATTGAGACATGGTGTTTATGAGCTGGAATGGCCCCATACTTGCTGATATGACCTCTATTATGCCTCCTCTGCTCATATGTCTCTGACTCCATAGCAAAACCTAGCTCAATGGGTGAGGAAATTAGGGTTTAGTGTAGGCAAAACAAGGGATTTGGGCAATTTATACGAATGTAGGGAAATAAATGGGATAGGGGGCTTCTAAATTCTTAGGATTTTTTTTTGAGGTAGGGAGGGATGTTAGGAAGTATGGAAAGTGAAATTTCATTGATTGAGTGAGGGGAAAGGTTCCAAAAGGGAAAAACACAACCCTAGTCTATAAAAGTGTCAAATTGTAGCAATAGGCTAGGGTTTGTGGAAAAATGATGATTTTGAGGGATAAGAGTGATGGGAAGTGTTTAGGAAGGTATTTTAAGGATAGGAGAAGGTGCAAGAGCATCAAGATACAAGTCTTGTTGATGATTTAACCATGGAAGTCATGAAACCAAGAAAAATTTCCTCAAAATCCTAGGAGAGGAAAATTATCTTTCCAAGCACAACTGAGAGACAACTATGGTAAACACAAAACCACTTACTTGGAAATGATAGTTTGGAACCTGAAATTTTTGAATAAATTTGACTATTACTACTCCTTCAAAAGATGAATTTGATGGTGAAATGACCAATTTTCATGATTTTGACCTTATGACCTAGTGATGGCACAACATGGAATAATGAGCTGAATGATGACCATGATGAATATGGGACTCCTTCAACAATGAATGAACTAACCATGATGATTTCCATTGACCATGGAGGTGAAAGGAGTAGTAATGATCTCAATATCCTAATCAGTGACCAAATTTTTGCATGACCTAGTGGAATGACAAAAAATTTCAGAATGGAACCCTAATATGATGTGAAAAGTGATATTTTGATCACTGGTAGTGGGTGCTGGTAAACGATATCAGGGGGTCGTAGATCCCTTCCAGTGGGTGCTAGTAAACGAGATCAAGGGGTTGGAGTTCCCTTCTAGTGGGTGTTAGAAAATGAATGAATGTTGTATCCTTTTGAAGGTGGTTGCCTTATTACTGGTATGAGTCTACTCCAGTATAAGATTGTAAGCAATTTTTTATATAATAAATATTGAAGACAGAGACGACAACATCGATGGTTTTCTCCCACATTAGGTTTCCACCTTAAATCCCGGTGTTCACATGTGTTTCTTATCTGTGATGGTTTAATCTCTTCTTGCTATACATATTTATTGCTTACTAAATGTCTGATGAATCAATGATGCACTGGTCCAATTCAAGTAATTGAAGCTTTATAAATTTACTGGGCATACGCTAGTTTACTTTATAACAATCGTGTACATACGCTAGTTGGCTTAAATCAAGTCGCGTACATAATTTAGAAAAGAAAAGGAATAATCTATGTGAGTTTTTAAATATTGATTAACGCCCCTCGCCTCTCAGTATTTTTCCCAACAATTGGTATCAGAGCAGGTTCTTCAAAAGAAGCTTGATTGCTTGAAGAAGATCTGTCAATATGATGGGACTGAAGAATTTAGCTCAAAGAAAGGATTCAGAAACTAGTGGCTATGATAGTGATATATCAGATGCAATAACAATTATTGATGCTAAAAAATATTCAAGTTTAGGAGCACCCCATTTTCTATTGATCAAGAATGAAGAAGACGGTAACAAAGAATTAATTGGTATGGGTTATTGTTCTATTTGTAGTCCATTTCCTTGTCTATGCCATATTGATAGCGATGATGATAGTGATACTACTGAACTTTCACTCATGGGTAAAATTGAAAGTAAGCATTCTCAAGAGAAGCTAGATTCAAAAATCATGCCATTGGAAGCAAGAGATCAAGGCAAGTCAGAAACAATGGTAAATGCATATATACCAATGCTAAGCAAAGGTAATTATCAACACTCGAAATAAAAGATGAAGTCTAATATAATGAATCGTGATGTTTGGTATTGAGTTTACAATGGCTACACCAAGATTCCCCATCAGATGAGGAAGTACAAAAGAACTATAAGGCATTAAGTGACATATTTTGTAGCATATGTGATTCAAAATTAATAAGGTTATTCATCTTAAAACTTCAAAGCAAGCATGGGATAAGCTACGAGGAAATATTCAAGTTTTTAAGCTGTGAAATTTTTAGTATTTCACTTAAAAAAAAAAAGGTAGGACAAACTCAAGAACAAACTCTGACATGGTGCTGACAATTATGATTTGATTTTCTTGGTATGATGTTGATGGTTATGGTTTGCTGATGTGGTATCGAGTAATGATAATATATGTGTCGGTGTAATTTGACATTTATGTTTGATGAAGATGATTTGATGTGACAATGAACATGTAGCTCAGGTTAAGGGGAGCATTAGCCTTACTGCTAATGATGCATTGTTGGCATTATGTTTTCTTATTCTTTAATACTTGTGATGTTAATGTAGTAGTTTGAATGATGTCATATTGTTGTCATAATACATGGTTTGCTTATGATGAGATTATGAATGATCCCTAATCATATTTGTATAAGATTATCTTTATTTGCACACGCGGAGTTGATGCATGACTAATGATTCAGATACGAGGAAATAACATGTAGATCTTGTTGTTGATAACTGCTGTCGTGAATGATGCCTATTATGCTTGATTCCTACACATGTTACATCGCGATTATGCAAATGGAATAAATTTAAAACATGAATACCTTGGTGATAAGAGATCATATGGATGATTGGTTGATACATATTGATTATTGATGAAGTGGTTCTAGTATGATAATTCTTCTTGCATATTGGGGCAAGAATATGATGTTGTTGCAAGGATCATAAAATCATGGTTATTGATATGCTTATGTTACAACTGTTGGATGATACTTGGAGACATGGCTACATTGTCTTATCTTACTGATTGGTTCTCACAAATGTTGTCGATGCATTTCTATGGTGTTTACTCATGCTATACGATATGATGCTTCACCGCTCTATCTTATTTCATGATGATATATTTGTTTACCACTTATGTTTCTTTGATGAACATGGGTTGAGGATTTTCCTACAAAGGGAAAAAGGCAATTTGTCTTTGATGAATTCAAGAGATTGAGGTTATAGTTGATCTCTACGGAAAAATATTGTGATGTTGATATTGTAGATTTAATCACAGGTTGATTATATTGAAAATTAATTATGTTGTTGCTGACAAATACTTATGGTGCAAATCCTATTCAGTATATGATGGTTGCAGATGACTATCATGGTCTTGATCTCGCACTATTGAGGTCTTCTAGTCTTAGTTTTAAATTTCATATATGTCATTTGATGTAAAGGTCATGTAGAGACCTATGATCATTAGAATATTTAGTCATGTTTGGAATATTGAAGGTCAAGTCATTTATATATGTAATCCCGTGATGGGAAGATGATGTTATGTAACCCCACTTGGTTGGGCGATTGATGTAAGTCTGTGGTGATAGGAAAGGTTATATTCAGTTAAGTCATAAAGTCATGTACTTCACTGAAATTTTTTCATAAGATTCAGCATATGCTCAGGGGGAGCATGGTCAGTATACTGCAAATCAAATCTATAGTGCTCTTGTATCTACAAGGAAAGAGAAACCTTGTTTCAGCATTATTCTACCCTTTTCCCTTTATTTCAAAGGGGGAGAGTACCTTGGTGTTTGAATAGTGCTTAGATGATGTGTCTTACAAGTATCTACAGATTGTGGTGATCAAACACCAACGTGGTCGCCATCAAGTCCAAAAGGGGAGATTGTTGGCATTATGATGTAATGTGTTGTCCTTGATGGAAACCTGCTCGATGAGTTGTCTTTTGATAGCAACCTACTTGCTGAAAATGTAAACATGATGTATCCACATGACAATTCCTATGTGACAAAGAAAGAAATACCAGTTAGAGACAAAACAATTACAAAGGTAAAGTTTCATAAAATACATATAGGTTCAATGAAGCCGAGTCATGTACGTACATAGGTTTGATGAAGCAAAGTAGGGTATACACGGGTTCGGTGAAGAAAAAACTTTTACACACGTGAGTATGAATAAGCAAAGGCACGTACATTTGGCGCACTATGATTATTAAATGCCAAGGGTCTTTACCATTGTATTATCTCACAAGATTGAGCGTAGTAACGATTAAATGATCCCGTCAAAGATTACCACCGCCACTAGTGTGGTTTTGGCTCATGGGATTGGATAAGGCGAAAACTATATAAGGAGGTGAAGATCAAAGTGCTAAGTGTGCATAAGTGAGGGCAATGAATGAATACTTCAATCTAAAGCATATTTGCATGGTATGGGCTATAGTTGATTGGTTGATCTGAAATAATGATGCACTCGTGAATTCAATAATGGATCAAGATCATTAGACCCTAAATGAATATGTATTGCATGATTTGTTTATGAGTTGTTTCGATCTGTGGTCTGGCGTATGTTTGTTTTAGTAAAAGTTAAGATCTAATTATGTCTGAAGTTCTGAATTGTTGCGCAGTCATAAATTAGTTGCAGATATGTAAGCGAGTTCGACACAGGTAAATCACGTACACATGCAGATTAGGCTCTATGAAGTAGCGTATACTCTTTGAAGTATGTTGAGATCTGTATGCGAGTTTGGTTATTGATAATAACATATACACATGGGTTTTATTTATAAAAGATGCATACATAAGGGAAGGGTTTCTACTGAAAATACGTGTGATCAATCTGATCAGTGCTGCTATATTTTTGTTGTCTGTCAATGATGTCTTCATGTTGATTTGGGTTTAGTTGATATAGGGATGATTGGTTGATACATATTGATTATTGATGAAGTGATTCTAGTATGATAATTATTATTACATATTGGGGCAAGAATATGATGTTGTTTCAAGCATCATGAAGTCATGGTTATTGATATGCTTATTTTACAACTGTTGGATGATACTTGGAGACATGGCTAAATTGTCTTATCTTATTGACTGGTTCTAACATATGTTGTTGATGCATGTATATGGTGTTTACTCATGCTATATGATATGATGCTTCACTGATCTATCTTATTTCAGGATGATATACTTGGTTCCCACATATGTTTCTTTAATGAACATGGGTTGGGGCTATTCCTACAAAGGGAAAAAGGCAAGTTGTCTTTGATGAAGTCAAGAGATTGATTTGATAATTGATCTCTACGAAAATATATTATGATGTTGATATTGTAGACTTGATCATAGGTTGATGATATTAAAAATTACTCATGTTGTTTCTGAAAGATACTTATGATGTAGATCCTATTCGGTATGTGATGGTTTTAGATGAATATCATGGTCTTGATGTCTCACTATTGAGGACTTCTAGTCATGGTTATAAATTTCATTTATGTAATTTGATGTAAAGGTCATGTAGAGACCTATGATCATTACAATATTTAGTCATGTTTGGACTATTGAATATCAAGTCATTTATGTATGTAATCCCATGATGGGAAGATGATGTTATGTAACCTCATTTGGTTGGGTGATTTATGTAAGTCCTTGGTGATATGAAAGGTAATATTCAGTTGAGTCACAAAGTCATGTACTTCATTGAATTTTTTTCAGAAGATTCAACATATGCTTAGGGGGAGAATGGTTAATATAATGCAAATCAAATCTAGAGTGCTCTTATATCTACAAGGGAAGAGAAACCTCGTTTCAACATTAGTCTGCCCTTTTCCCTTGATGTAAAAGGGGGAGAGTAACTTTGTGTTTGAATAATGCTTAGATTGATGTGTCTTACATGTATCTACAGATTATGGCGATCAAACACCAACGTGGTTGCCATCATGTCCAAAGGGGGAGATTGTTGGCATTATGATGTAATGTGTTGTCTTTGATGGCAACCTACTTGATCAGTGGTATTTTTGATAGCAACCTACTTGATGAAGATGTAAACATGGTGTATCCACAAGCCAGTTCAGATGTGACAGAGAAAGAAATACCGGTCAAAGACAAAATAATTATGAAGGTAAAGTTTCAAGAAATATATGCAGGTTCAATGAAGCCAAGTCATGTACGTATGCATATTTGATGAAGCGATGTAGTGTATATGCAGGCTCGGTGAAGAAAATTCGCGTACACACACAAGTATGAAGAAGCAAAGGTGTGTACATTTGGCGCACCATGATTATTTAATACCAAGGGTCTTTACCATGGTATTAGCCCACAAGATTCAGCGTAGTAACGATTATTTGATCCTGTCAAAGATTACCACCACCACTAGTGTGGTTTTGGCTCATGGTATTGGCTAAGGCTCAAACAATATAAGGAGGTGAAGATAAAAGTGCTAAGTGTGCATAAGTGAGGGTAATGAATGAATACTTCAATTTGAAGCATATCTGCATGGTATGGGCTATAGTTGATTGGTTGATCTGAAATAATGATGCACCCGTGAATACAATAATGGATCAGGATACTTAGACGTGAAATGACTATGTATTGTGTGATCTGTTTATGAGTTGTTTAGACCTTTGGTTTGGCATATGTTTGTTAAAGTGAAAGTTAAGATCTGAGTATTTCTGAAGTTCTGAAGTGTTGCGTAGTCGTGAATTAGTTACATATCTGTACGCGAGTTCGACACAGGCAAAGCGCGTACACACATGGGTTATGCTCTGCGAAGTAGCATATACTAAAGTATGTTGAGATATATACACAGGTTTGGTTATGGATAAGCATGTATACACACGGGTTTGGTTCATAAAAGGCACATACATAAAGGAAGGGTTTCCGCTGAAAATATGTCTGATCAATCTGATCAGTGCTGCTATATTTCTGTTGTTTGTCAATGATGTCTTCATGTTGATCTGGGTTTAGTAGCAATGTCTGAGTTAGAACTATTTGAATGATGAAGTTGAAATTGTTCGCATGCTGGTTGGTTGAAAAATATACTTGATGCTGCTAACTGTATGAGGGTTCAGAGATTTGTAATCTAACAGAATATTTCATATTGTCTTTGTCCAATTCTGTGACTGATTTAGAGTGTCAGTTTCCAGAACTTAGTATGTTGAAATCTGTACACATGATTCTTTTCAGAAAAGCGCATATAAACACGGGTTTCCTTAAGTGAAGTCGCGTATATATTTTGTTAATTGAATGATCAGGGTTGTAGTTTATTAAATATTCGGGGTTCAGTTTTGATCTTCTAGTTACAGTGATCTCTCTGTTCTGTTTGAATTGAGTTGGTGATTGGTTAAGTGACTATTTTCTTAAGTGGTTGGTTTAGTATTTGCATGGTTCAATGGTTGTTTTTAGTGATGGGTGAATGTTTTGGGTAGAGTGATCAGTGTCAGTTTTTATATTGAGATTATATGATGTTAAAGGGTTCAAAGTGAATTATTTGATGAAAAGTGGCCTACAAGTTGTGATATATTGAAGCAGGTGGATCTAGTGTGAAAATTTATGAAACATGGTTCACGTTGGTGCTAAGGGTTGGAGCCTTTAGTGGAGGGGGGGGGGGGGGGGGGCTGGCGTAGTTCTTTCAGTTGTACGGTAAATGACATTAGGGGGTTGGAGCTCCCTTCTAGTGGGTGTTGGAGAACAAGTGAAGGTTGTAGCCTTCTTTAGGTGGGTTCTTGCGTGCTGGTATGAGTTTTCACTAGTACAAGATTGTAAGCAGTTTTATATATAATAAATATCTAAGACAAAGACGAAAACAATGGTGGTTTTCTCCCACATTGGGTTTCCACCTTAAATCCTGGTCTTCATTTGTGTTGCTTATGTGTGATTGTTTAATATATTCTTACTGCACATATTTACTGCTTACTAAATGTCTGATGAATCAATGATGCACTGGTTTAAGTCAAGTAATTGAAGCTTTATAAGTTTATTGGGCATACTCTAGTTGGATTAATTCAAGTTGCGTATGGAATTCATAAAAGAAAGGGAATAATTTGTGTGAGTTTTTAAATACTGATTCACCCCCCCCCTCTCATTATTTTTCCCAACATTGATGTTATACTTTTGTAGTTCCATTAGCCATCTTTGGAAACTAATGCCACTATTATGGAATAATGAATTTAAATTTATGGCCCAATATTTAATGAGCCCTAAGTTTCCCATCCCTTGCCATGAGGGAACTTAGTTTCTAGACTCACTGTGTAAGGATGCATATTTTATGGCAAAATAATCCCGAAGGTTAATTTAAGGTGCAAAGTCTTGTTGACCTCTATAAATTCTGATGAATTTTATAGATAGCCACAAACAATGGTTATAGTCTATACTTTTTGGGTATATCCTGAGAGGTTTGGGGATTATTGACATCGAAATGATTGAGTTGGGAAAGTATGTGTTTTTTATGTTGCCTATAGATGTATGAATTAAGTCATTATCCCCGCTTTTTGTTGTTGGTTGGGTTATATTAGGCCAAAAGCATTGTTGCAGTCCAAACATATTATTGCACATTAGTTATACCTATTGGTAGTTTTAAAGTTATATATACATATTCCCTTGTTTGTGAATGGAAATAATAATATTTTCTTAATATTTTTCTTTGTTCATGGAGAAGTTGAATGACAACAAGTGATTTTGATGGTTGGTTTCACAAAGGTGCCTCATATAGTTTGATCATCTTCAATGCTCATAAATCCTCTGTCATTCTTATAGTGAGAATGTTGTCACTAGGATACCAACCTTGAGTGTGGTTTAATTCCTTATGTGACTTAACAATGGAATACGTGGAGATTTTGGACATAAGGAAGAGTATCAATAAGACTTTAGAGTGGAGTTCAATAAATCATTTGGTGAGCAGTGGTTCAATGAAGCTGTTAGAGGAAAAGTTTGCTAGGCTTGGAGTGAAATTGAATTTCATTGCAACAAAAATGCTCAAAGTACCTGATGCTTGCTTAGATAAGCAAAGAAGTTCATCGCTAAGTGGAAGAATAAAGACAATGTAGGATCTAGCCAAGGAGATATATTATGTTCAACCTAGATGGTTCAAAGTGGAAAGAAAATTGAGTTGAAAAGGAAGATGCTTGCCCACCTTCATGTATAGGAACCGCATAAGAGGCAGAGTAGTCTTGTAGATTTAAGAATGATTACCAAGATTATATAAATATCATGAGATTGTTGGTTGAAGGAAAAAATAGAATTGGTGCAATCTCTCTTAAATTGCTTGAGCAAGAGGTATGTAAATATTTTAGTTAGCTCATCATACTTAAGGGGGCTTGGGACACATTGTAGGAGCATTTGAAGGAAATTTTTTTAGTGGCCATATACTGCCCTCTTCCAATTTACAAATACCTCAGGGTGGTTCATTTATTATGTGATAGTAATGGATTCTAAGTGCACCAAGGGAAAGCTACCAAGTTCAGTGAAAAGTTGGATAAAGGAGGAAGTTTTCTTTATTAGGGAGTTGAAACTTGCGATCACATTAGTCCATGCTAGTTATCCTCTTCCTATTATTGAGGCCATTTTAGGTAACCTGTTGCCTAAGGAGTGGAACAATAGGCATGGAGGAAATAATGCATTGGTGCCTTGGAAGATTTCATTGAGTTGTGGGGAGTGACTTTGATAGCTTTGAGGAATGGGTGGAGACCTTTCCCTTTGTTCAACAAAGTTGTATTGTATATTGAAGTGTGAATGGAACTCACTATTTGGGCATGAAAAAATGCATCATTATGGATTGGAAATTACAGTTGCACTGATCACCCAAGTATTTGAAGACATGAGTGAATCTAATGTACAAAAGCATGGAAAATTGGTCAAAATAATAAGGAAATAATGAGTTTGATAAGTGCAACATTGGACAATTGTGATTCCTTCTTAGTGAAAGATGAATCATAATGTCAATTGTAAGTAACTCTTGCAACAATGGAGTTACAACAATGATAGTATCAATTGGAATGATCACCCAACTATTTAAAGACATGAGAGGATCTAGTGTATAGAAGCATGGCAAATTGGTCAAAGTACTAAATTAGCAGCAGTGCAACATTAGACAGTGGTGTTCTTCTTAGTAAAATATGAGTTCACATGACATGGATTCAATTCTCCTTCAATTACTCCCATTGAGGTCTGCAGCAGTCACCACATAAATCTGCTAATGCAACAAGACATGCAATTGTGTTGTGTTTTGGATAGTGGAGATTGCCACAATCTAGTTTGTTGCAAGAATGCGTGGGACACTGAAGAAGTTATTAGATTTTTTGTACCTCTTTCCATCTCTCCCCTGCCTCAGCAATGGTTTCTGTGGTTGCAATGTGGGAGCTCTGCATGTTGAGTTTGATGAATATGTTGAGTAGAGGAAAACAAAGACTTGAAGACTAAACCCTAAAAGAAGAGAGTGGATATATTAATGCTAATGATACAAGTTAAAATAAAAGAATGAATTTAAGTTGTTACCTCAAGTCTATGTCATTCCTTCTACCATTCTCACAAATGACATCGAGACTATGTTAGTTGGAGCAGGTAAACAAGTGCAAATTTCAGAACATAATCAAATTTCAAAATTACATTTATCTTGGTTCTATTTTCTTTCTAACAGGGTTTCAATTAACAACATTGCTTGTAAAAGTGCAACACTCGTGAAGGTACTCTTTAAGTACTTCCAATTTTGAGTATGAAACTTTCATGTTGAGTTCATTGAATCAAATATTGAATTGTAAATTGATTTGAATTGTAATCATGCTTTGCCTTGCAGGTTGACAGTGCCAATAAGCATGGAATTCTTCTGGAAGTGGTACAAGTGCTGATAGATTTGCATCTTACCATTTCTAAGGCTTACATATATTACGATGGAGGATGGTTTATGGATGGTAAATTTGCAAACCGAACCATAATTTGTTTTAGTGATTTAGTTGTAAAATGATGAATCAAATTGAGAGAAGTCACCTAGCATTGCTAAATCCAATGTAACCTACTATTTTGCTATGGGAATACTCCATGTAATAGACAAATACAACAACATAGTTAGAGTTGAATAGGTTATTGAGTATATACAACAACTATTTCTATATCTCTTTCTTGCCTCAAACAATTTCGGAGAGTGCTTATTTCCATCAAGGAATCACTTTCTGATTATACCTATTCTGATTGCAGTTTCTGGGAACTAATGCTTGACTCTTGCCTTAAATGAGGAGATCTGTTGGAGTAAAGGTTTTTGTTGAAAAAACAACAATGGAATTAACAATAAGATATAGGCCAATATTGCTTTCAAAAGTATTTTTAATTCTCACAGACCTTAACTATAATATTTTTGCAATTGAGGTATGGATTCACAACAAAAGGGTTGCAACTATGGTGTATGTTACTGATGATCTTACTGGAGCTGCAATTGATGACTTTAAAAAGATTTCAAAGATCAAGCTTCAACTCTGTAGTGTTATGAAGGGGGATAATTATAAGCGAGGTGCCAAGACTGTTGTTTCTATGGTTATTACTCATACAAAGAGGCTTATGCATCAAATCATGTTCACCTATTGTGACTATGAAAGAGCACATAATGGTAGTGCAGAGTCGAGGAGCGATCAAGCCAGATATATCATGAATCCACAGAAATCGATCAAGAAAAGGTTGTTTAGTTATTAATGTCAAGTGCAAAGACCGATCAAAGCTTCTGTTTGACACTATATGCACTTTAATCAACGTGCGATATGTAGTTTTTCATGGCATTGTTGATGCTGAAGGACCTAATTCTTATTAGGTATATATTTTGGCACACCACTATGAGAGATTATATTTTTATCAAGTATTTAATAGTTTTACTCACATTTCCTTTTTAGTGTAATAATTGGACTTTATGCCTTTGTTTTGTGGATGTGAAGGAGTATTACATTAGACGCATAGATGGTTTCCCAGTGAAATAAGAAGCAGAACGACGACAAGTAATCCAATGTTTGGAGGCAACCATAGAGAGAAGAGTCCCTGAAGTATGTCACATTATTCATATAAGTATTTTGAAATAATAGGGATATATTCTGAGATTTTAGGGACACATACTCACAGACAGATAGAAAAATGGATAGATAGATAGGTATACAAACAAATAGACAAGGATATACACAGACTCACAAATAGATATACATATACATATATTGTGATTTTTTTTGGTGAGTTCCATTGAATTGTTTGAAAAATTGAGCATATGGTTGGTTGGTGTTGAGAAGTGTCTGATTTGATCCAATATGCAAGGGTTGAGAGTTGAATTGTGTAGTGGTGATAATGTTGGTCTTCTCTCTGACGCCACACAGGTATTTCGTGAAAATGGACTTGAATTTGTAAGTGTTTTCCACGACGAGGTTCTCTTTCTATTTTTCTAATTGTCCTTTTCACCACGGGCTTGAGGCATTGATTAAATTTGTCAAGATTTAGCAACCATGCCTTAAACATTTTAGACAAAAATTAGGTGCAATATAAGACCTTAATATTTTTTCTTACAAATTGCATTTCCTCGTGACATATATGAATATTTTCTCAAGAAATAATGAATTACCTTAGTTTTAATTATTTTTGTGATGCCTTATAGACAAATTGAAATCAATCAATTTCAATGGTTTCATGTCATGCTTCATCATCTGAGCCAACTTAGGTATGAGGTAAAATTGTATACCTTTAATATAACCAAAAAACAAGAAATTTTCAACAACAAGAACATTCGGGATGTTACCAACAATGTTTTGCTGGTGACATATATATTTGTATATCTTTGAATGTTCTGCCGGTGACTATAAAGGGTGTAGAGGCTGGCTACGTCAACATTGATGTTCTGCATTTGGTAAGTATTTAAATCTCTACAACGAAAAGATCAAGATTTGGAGCATAGAAGGTATTTTAACCTCTTTCACTCAATGTTAATTATGTTTTTTTGTAATAAAGTTTTTATTATATTGATCTGTTTATAAAGGAGTGTCATAATCATGAAAATATTTTTGATGCGCCTCTTGTGAATTTCAGCTATAAACAAAGGGTTATACTTGATGTATGGCTTGTGTTTCACATAATTGTACATGGATCAACAAGTAGTTTCACAAACACATCTTTGGTGGCCGCCCACTGCATTGAGAGAAAGTGCACATGTGTTCCTTTCCTCTCATTTCTTTTCCCTGCCTTTTGACCCTACTACTCTTAACCCTACCTACCCCTACTCTTAACGCTACCTCTTGTCAATTTGAGAATGTTGTGGGTGCATCTCAGTACTCTATCCTTTATTGTCTTTTAAAGTCCTATTTAAATCCATGTAACCCAATTTATTAAAATATTTTGTCATCTAGTGATTACTTTTTTTGGGGCTACCCTAATTTGAATGTCTATACTGTAAATCAGAAGTAAGATTAGAAATATCACAATTATTATGTTCGTAATTAGGTTCTTACTGAAATATGACATATCATGCAATATTCATTAGGCCCATCTCTATGTCTCACATACCATCCTCTCTATGCTCCTTTAGGTCACTGGTGCAAATATCATATTACCTTTATATGAGGAGTACCAAGCTCAAATTTTCCAAATGTATAACCTCGATAACTCAACTACACAACACCCCTAATTGTAAGATATATCTCAGCTACTTCAATTTATCTATAGATGAGCTACCTTCAATTCACCAAATAGATCATATTGCATTTTGTGGCAAAAGGTATATTTTTCTAGCTTCTTTGTGGCTATAATTTATAACACTAGAAGTGATACACATGAATAGAGATTGAAAAGTCCCATTCTAGGTAGTATGAACATGTGCAGTCCTATTATTACACCACTTCAGGCTTATTGAAGGAGGGGTTGAGAAAATCAGCCTTATACCTCCCTTAGGGTCATTCACCTCAATTAGTAATTCATTCCGCTGAACAAATGATAAAAATGGAATGCTGGGATTTTATTATTAGCCCATGAATTTGTAAGGAATAAGTATATTTCAAGCAGAAGAAGAGAAAAAAAAAATTAGAAAGACACACTCTGTTTTAATGACCTCATATATTAGAGCATGAATCTTTTCCCTTGAGCTGGGGAAGATCCTTTTAGTAGTAAATGTTTATGGATTGTATTAAGAAAGGATCACATTCTGAGAGAAATTGTAAGTATAAACTTTTTAAGCACTAACACTCTAATATTAGGGGGAAGCCTCAATATAACAACCAAAAAAACAGAGACAATAGGAAAGGAGGTTGGCTCTGGCATAATATTTACATAATTTTTAGGGAGTTGGCCTTATTGATTTTGAGCCCATCAATATGGCTTCAACCTAGAGTAAATGAAGGATTGGAAAGGAAATGATAATTAAAAGGTAGATATGTTCATGTTGTTTGAAGAAGTGATGAGAAACTCTGAAAGAATGAGATCATGGATTGAGGCGAGAGGGTATTGAGACCATTTCATAATTATTCTATAAATTTAGGGGACAACAAGCTCTGTAGTCCTTTCAAATTCAACCCAAGCTGGGTCCAAGATGAATGGTTCATAAACAAGCCCCTTAGTCCTTTCAAATTCAACCCAATATGTGTCAAAGATGAGGGTTCATAAACCTTGTGCACGACTGGATGAGGTGCAATGACAGTTCAATGGAGTCGATAAGTATTCAATTGATTGTTGATTTAAAAAGAGTTAAAGGGATTGTATCAAATTGGGATCATGGTGAAACACTATTAAAAACTTTACCAGGTTGTAATGTGCATTAGGAGGATCTTTGTTTGTTAAAAAAATTTATAGGTGGGTCTTGTATTATGTAGGGAGAATACAAAAAAGTCCTTGCTAAAATAGATCTGCACAGATAACAAAAGTGTAGGGTTATTAGGCAGAGAGTATATTTGCAATGTCTGTGGGTGTTGTTAGCCACCTATACAATTTGTTATACCAAAAGGTGGCTAAATAATTTTTTGGAGCCTTCAAGGAACAAATTTTATTGCAAAAAAGTGTTATCTCTTCAAGACTTTTGAAGGCCTCATGCCTTTGTCCAAAATCTTCACTATTGTGCCCATTTTACACTTGGGAATTATGTTGATTTCATGAGGAAATACTGCTGCAAAATCATCCATTTTCCCCTACTTCCACTTGAAAAAACTAACCTCCATTTTGCTCCCCTTTTCCTCCATAAAACTCCTCTATTTTCATGATTCCCCTTCTTCCATTCATGAAAATCATTTTTATCTAGTTTAAAACCCATTTTTAAACTATACCGAAACCCCCAAAACCATTGAAAAACATTGAAAATTTCATTTGACCTTCGCGAGCAGATCTACACCGTTGGTTGATGCCATCCAACAACCACGCTCCTCCCCACACCCTCTGAAGCAGTAAAACCAAATAACGCAGGATTTTGTAATGTAGTTTTGTATTGTGCAGGTGTTTGAATGAAATTCCGTTTTATGAGTTAGATTCTATACTTCATGATCGGCTATCGATCACTGGAAGGATCGATAGCGCTCCAGTATGGTACTGTAATGTTGTTGCCCGTAGGAGCTGCGAACCTTGTCCAAAGGAAGAAACCCGCTTATAGAAGAAATAAATTGGGTTTATAGTTAATGGAGCCACGGTTCCGAGGTTGGAACTTAGAGTTTAATGGACCGAATTGAATAGGAAGCAGGGTGTTAACCCCGGTTTAACCTACGGTCACTTACTGTTCAAAAGCCGGAAGCAGTTTTGATCGCACCGCTTTTGGTACGGAAAGGAAACCACTCAATGGCAAGTGATCCTGTAAAAAGCCGCCACGTCGACGGGGCAATACCGCCTCATCACTCCCTCATCGCGCGTTAATTTTCGACTGTGGGCTCGGTGCGATATTGACGTACGTCGTCCGATCTGAGGCTGGCTCATCGAACGGTGATCGCACTCAAAGGAGCTCGGGGGATAAACTAAGGTATGGCGTGTGAATTTAATTGAAACCCGTCGACTGTGTATGTGGGCCCATAACCTACAATCAATCGCCCTGATCCCCAACGCCTAGTCAGCATGCACGTCAGCACCCACGCGGCAGCAACTGATTGGAGCGGGTCTTGTTTGGTTGCTCGCATAGTCATGAAATCCAGACTCGAAATTATTATAGGGTAGATTTGATAAAAATTTCGGGTCACACTTGGGCTGACGTCAACAGGCCCCAAAACGGACCTGATACGCATTATAGGGCGGATTTGATAAAAAATTTGGGTCACAAAGACCCTAACGTCAGCGAGCTCCTTTTGTAACCCGAAATGGTTTATGCAGCTTGGTTTTATCAGGAGTTTTGAAGTCTGGGGTATATTATTTGATAAAGGGCGATTAAAAGGTTTTTCCATCATATTAAAGAGAAAGCAGGAAGTAGTTTTGATCGCACCGCTTTTGGTACGGAAAGGAAACCACTCAATAGCAAGCGATCCTATGAAAAGCCGCCACGTCGACAGGACAATATCGCCTCATCGCTCCCTCATCGCGCGTTAAATGTTGACTGTGGGCTCAACGCGATATTGACGTACGTCGTCTGATCTGAGGCTGGCTCATCGAATGGTGATCGCACTCAAAGGAGCTCGGGGGATAAACTAAGGTATGGCATGTGAATTTAATTAAAACCCGTCGATTGTGTATGTGGGCCCATAACCCACAGGTACCAGGATCAGTTTTAGAGTTATGAATCTGTGAAAATGATATATGGAGGTTGTAGATTCATTTTGGTAAATGAAAGACGAACCTACTTGTAGTGGGTTTCGCTCTTCATCACATTGACGCCATATGAGCCCTGCGTGGCCTGCACATCAACAAGACATAGTGAATAAAATCACAATCAAAGAGTATCAGTGTCGAAGACAAAACATACCAAAACAGGAGATTGAAGACATATCTGTGGGGATTACGGCTAAGATTGATTATCAAAAGCCTAATCCTCCCAATTAAGACACAGTTAAAAGAAAATCATAAGCGTTTTATTAGACATGAAAGCCTCCACCACCACATTAGAGGCAAATTGATTCCTCCCGGCTACCACAAAGCCACCCGTGCTTCAAAACATGCAAACAGAGGCCGAAGTTATTGTTCAAGATCAGATATTTGCCTGAACGCAGCCAGAGAGTTAATTCTGCAAATAAACTTAATGACAAAATATCAACAGAGTTACTTTAACATAAACACAGAGCCTTAAAAGTCAATAAGAGTTCCCATCGAGCTTAATCTTAAATGTAAAACAATTAATATAGACAGAAAACATCTGTAAACTTCTTCATCAAGCCCCTCAAAGGTCGAGAAGCCATTAAGTCTATATTGATTGACCCAGGAGATCTTCTATCAGATCTCACCTCATTCTTCTATAAATACTACTGGAGAAGATGAGAAAAAAGTTGGTTGTTGAACTTTGAAATATAATTGAGCTTGAGACTTCTACTTGTAAATAGTGTTCACTGGCTCTTGAAGCTCTGCTTGTGATAGATAAGTTAGTTTGGGAAGTGTAGATGATTGTTAAGCTAGAGCATTGGACTTAAAGCTGTAACTGGTTTGGAGCATCAATACAAGCTGATTTATGGGATCTTGGTCTATGTCGACGGTGATGTTATTTCTTATTGTAAATTGTCATTTTATTTATGTTTTCACTGTGTTCATCTTCTCTTATAAAGAACATCATGCATAGAGTTAGGACCTACTATATATCAATACCCTTCTCTAACTGAAAAATCTTTATCTACATGTTTTCCTCCAATTCGTGTTATTTAGGAATGATTTAATTCAGTTCTAAGCATAGGAATGTTGGTGTTCCCTCATCCCATTGTCTTAGCTAATTGTTATTCTTAAATGTTATTTTTAGTATATGTTAAGTAGAGATGAACTAAGGAAGATATGGTGTGCCCTGGTCCTAGTTTTATCCCCAGAGACTGTCTGAATGTTTCCCTTGGAATGTGTTGAAAGTTGGCTAGTGTTGAAACACTTACCAGATCTTAGGCCATTCTTTGTTATCTTTGTGTTTGTCTTGAAAGTTACCAAGTAGAGTAGAGCTAGGAGAGGATTTGTGGTGAGCCCGGCCCGCTAGTTTCTTCTCCAACAGTTGCCTTCAAGTTTCCCTTTGTTTTAAAATGTTTTTCTATTGAAAGTGCATCAAAATTAGGCTAGTTTAGAAGTACTTACATGATCTTAGATTACTTTTATGTCTTTCTTAAGTGTATGTCAAAATCAGGCTAGTTTATAAGTACTTGCCTGATCTTAGGCTGCTCTTTGTTCTTCATTTGTTTAAATCCCCTTCTTTTTTTAACACTTCATCCCATAAAATCAAAATTTAAAGAGATCCTTAGACATAGATGACTTGCCCCGTGGACCACTCTTGCCCCTTGCTGTTTCAATTAAACCCTATTATGACTCCATAGCCCAATGGAATAAACCTGCAATTATCTGTCTTCTTGGCCAAAGCTTGTTCTATTTGCTTGCAACTTCACACCTTTGAAACTCTTTGCATTTAGAACTTTCCACCTCAAATAATAGTCATGCTCAACCATCCAAAAACAAAGAAAACCCTCGGCCTTCATAACTAGCCTAATATCATCACACAAAACTTCAATGACAAATCCATGTTTGCACTTATTGGAGAGATTCCTCTCCGGATTCAGGAGGGCTAGATCCTAGAATCCCAAAGTGGTTGAAATAATGTTGTTTTTGTGATTGGACTTTGCCAATCTTGCTAATTACAGGGTGCCAACATTTCTGGCGACTCCGCTGCGGATCGAACCCAGAATCTCTGGTTCCCCTTAAAATTTCATACAAACATTGTTTAGTGAGTAAAAGGAAGCCTTTTCAAGCACTACCAAGAAATGGTAATCATGACGAAGCTTGTTTGAATCAAAGATAAACTAGGAAAAACCTAGGATTCTCATAAGAGTTTGTCTAACCTTGAAAGATCAGTTGGCTTAGCCATAAGAGTAGATTGTCTTTGTCTCATAACCGTAGCTAGGTTTTGAAACATATTTAGGACACTCTTAACAACCATTAGGACTGAAAAATAACTCAGAAAACCCAAAAATATTTCAGATTGGTATCCAATAAACATGGTAGTGGACCATAAAACCTTTTACCTCTGAAAAAGAGCTATAAACTTCCACTTGGCGACTCCACAATCCTGAACAGACCTTAAGACTCCATTGGGAAGAACCCTTATCATTGTAATATCATTAAAACTTTGTGTAAACAGATTATTTGACCTTTTAAAGACTATCATACCTGGTTGAACTTTTCTTGTTTATTTGGGTCTGAAAAACATAGCATAGTGGCTCCTAGAAAGATTCACACTAGAGCTTATCCTGACCCTGATCCACCTGAGATAGTTTATAACCCAGAAAGTATCCTTAGGAAGTCTCCTAGGATTAAATTATCAATTGTTTTCAGATCACCCTTGAGAGCTAATTCAGCTCCTGAAAATCTTTCAGTTCTACAACAATCACAAGTCGACTTAGTAAATCCCTTTAGAACTAGGTCATTTGATGATATAATTCAGCTAGATCCCGAGTCTTCACTTTCATCCCCTAAAACAAGTGAACATCCTGGTAGTAGGGAAACAACACCTCCTGATTTACATTTCCTTCACAATTTAGGTGTCTCTCATCCAAGATCAGCTCAGCAATCTACTGTTGTTCCATCCACATCCCTTCATCCTCCATTCACTGTCCAAACCACTCCACTTCAGCCCACTTTTCCTTTTGTTAATCCATCTCTCGTAAATCCGCCTCCACCACATATCATGGCAGCATGGTATGCTCCCTTAGCCCTTCTCGTTCCCTTAGTCAATCTTCCACAGGGCTATCAGTCCAAAATTCCATTATATGATGCTAGCAATGCTACAACTGCATCACAACATGTGGATAAGATGAATGACTACTTTGACAGAAATGAAATTGATGATGATTCTGTCAAGCTTAGATTATTTGCTCAGAGTCTAGGGGGAGAAGTAAGAAAATGGTTTAAAGGCTTAACCCCCCATAGTATCAATGATCTCCAAGCCTTCCATCATACATTCTTAAACAAATGGGAAGTAAAGAAGAATCCTCTCCAAGTTCTTTTTGATTACAAGAACCTCCATAGAAACATGGGGGAAAGTGTACAAGCTTATTGTACCAGATTTAACAGTGTATATAATGCACTTTCCCCAGATCTAAAACCTCCACAAGGCTCAGCTTTAAACAAGTTTCCTGAAGGGTTCGACCCTGAGATGGCCTATCAGCTGAGAGAGAGAGAGAGATCCTGCAACTCTTGAAGAGATGCAAAAATGTGCTCTTGCTGTGGAAGTCAACTTGATGGAGAAGAGAGCACGAATGAAAAATGAGAAGAGAATGTCCTTTAGAGAAGAAAATACACCCTCTACTTCCAACTCAAAGATGGAGAGAATGATGGAGGAGATGATGAAGAAAATAAGTATCCTTGAGAGAGCACAAGCCAGTCAAAACCAAATTGCTCCTCAAAACAGAAACCAGAACCAGAATCAGAATTTTTGAAGGAACAACCTCCAAATAGACCTAGGGAAGATGATCAACAGATCACTCCTCCCTTTCATCAAAAATATGTAAGTGAGGTTGAGGAAACAGATGAAATAACAGAGGAAGATGATATCAACATGCTGGGTGTAGATAATGATGACTTTGAAGTCCATTATGATAGAAAACAAGGTCTTTATACACCTTATGATGACAAAAGAGATGATGATGAAAGTTATTATCAAGACATGGAAAATGTCATCATAGAGTCTCAAAGAGAATATGACCTTAGAAGCAAAATTGGTCAACAAACTCCCAACACCAAAACCTCTGAAAAATCTTCACAAAACAGCACTGCAACCAAGCCTAAATTTGTCAAACAGAAGGACAAAACAGTAGCTGTGAATTTTGATAAAGGTAGAGAGAAAGGCACTCAAAACAATGAAAAACAGAGTGCGGACATTAGTAGTACTAACACTTCAGCTAGTACTCATGTTAAAACCCTTTTTTCAAATGTAAATAGAACAAATCAGCAAGTTGATGTTGTTGATAGACTAGCAGCTAGTAAGGCTGAGACAAGTTCTTCAAAAAACCAAATTCCTTTCGGCCTAGAGCAGGAAATTTCAAAGATCAAAATCTCTGTTCCCCTGACCAATTTAGCTGCCTAGAATGTATATAGAACCCAAATTTTGAAGGCTTTAAACATAGAGGACCATAATGACACATTCAATCTTAACGATGACCAGCTAGAGCTCATTTTTGGTCCTAAGATTGAAGGTAGATATCAAGAGGGACCTGTTCCTCCCTTTTATGTAAGTTTAAATGTTCATGACAAGATTTTACATAACGCTATGCATGATTCAGGTGCCTCTCATAATTTAATGCCCAAAGCCATCATGGAAAGCCTAGGCCTTGAAATCACCAGACCTTACAAAGACCTTTACTCCTTTGACTCAAGCAGAGTAAAATGTTTAGGATTAATTACAGATCTCTGTGTTAGCTTAGCTCAAATTCTAGCCAAATGTTTAGTCATGGATATTGTTGTGGCTGATGTGCCCCCAAAGTATGGAATGCTATTACCTAGGTCTTGGGGAGCTAAGTTACAAGGAACTATGCAGATGGACATGACCTATGCAACCATCCCTGTTTTCAATCAGACAAGAAGACTTTACAGGGAGTCTCATATGCAATACATGGTGACTAGCCAAGACAGACCACAGAACTCTCCCCTTTATTCTGTAAACATAGGCTTGGAATCATTTATCCTTTTCAATGATGAAACTTTCAGTAACAAGTGACCTTGTCTGATTTAATGACAGATAGAGAGGAGGAAGAAGATAACGTAGGAGTGTCAGAACAGTTTACTGAACCTGTAAACTCTAGCAAGAAAAACATAGATCTTGAGCTACAAATCATGTGTCCTTTGCTTTTAAACGTTGAGAGTCAAGAACACAGTCCTCAACCCAATAAAAAATCTGAGGAGTTAAAACAATTTCAACAGTGTGTTGACCTCCAAGAACAATTCGATAGCACACTTATTGAAGAGCATAGTAACCCAAATGATAAACTCGAGACTAGTCCTCTATGGAGTATGCACTTCGATGGGTCTTGCACTAAGACCAATGCTGGTGCAGGTGTCTGGATACGCAACACTGAGAATAACCACACAGAAAGCCTTTCCTGTAGATTAAACTTCCAGTGTTCGAATAACATAGCGGAATATGAATCCCTTCTCTTAAGCTTACAATTGTTGAAGAAGTTAGGAGCCAAAAGAATCAATGTGTATGGGGATTCAGAGTTAGTCATTAGGCAAGTCAATGGGGAGTATAACGCAAATCATCCCAGACTTAGGGCCTAACGAAACGATGTCATGGACCTTTTAAAAACTTTCGAAGAGTCCAAACTGATTTTTGTCCTAAGAAAAGGAAATATTACAGCTCACAATTTAGCTTTTGCGGCTAGAACATGCTTAAATCCATATGAAACCAAAGACTGCACAACTCAGATAAAATCTAGACCAACCGTTCCTGATAACGAAAAATATTGGCAGGTGTTCGACGGAGACAAACAAATAGAAGACTTCATGCAGTTCAGAAACAAATTCGAACTACCAAGTTCAGATTCAGATTATGAAATTGACTGCCCTAGTGAAGAAAATTTTCTTGATGAAGAAGAAAGGTCTCCTAAACTTGCTAATGTAAACCTGTTATCTAGAAAACTTGAAAATGAAACAGAGATGAACGTAAAGTTAGAAACAGAGGAGTTAGAAACCCTACACTCTAAAGATGAAAGTTTGCCAAGCGGTCTGGTGCCTTTAGAAGAGTTGTTTGATTTTAACGATGTGGTCAGGAAGCCAAAACTGGAACCTGTAGAGACTGAAGTGGAAGAGTGCAATATAGGCAGTAAACTTAAACTGAAAATGATCAAATTGTCTAAAACTCTAACAGCTCACATTAAACTCAAATACATAGAGCTGTTCAAAGATTTTTTTGATGTTTTTGCGTGGAGTTACGAAGATCTTAAATCCTATAACACTGAAATAATACAGCACAAAATCCCTCTCGAAGAAAACCAAAAACCATTCAAACAGAAACTGTGCAGAATAAACCTTGTTCAGTTGCCTTTGGTCTAGAAGGAGATCATGAAAATGTACGATGCTGGTATTATTGTCCCTATTAGATATTCTGAGTGGGTGTCTAATCTGGTGTCAGTTAGGAAGAAAACTGGAGAGATCAGGCTCTATATATACTTTAGAGACTTAAACAAAGCTTCATTAAAAGACAACTACCCTTTACCTAAGATGGATCATATTTTACAAAAGGTGGTAGGGTCTAGAAGAATTTCTTTGCTTGATGGCTACTCAGGGTACAATCAGATCTTAGTCCACCCTAGTGATCAATTAAAGACAACCTTTACTATGCCACGGGGCACTTTCATGTATGTGAAAATTCCCTTTGGTCTAATGAATGCTGGAGCAACTTTTCAGCAAGCCATGGACATAGCATTGTCGGAAGAACTGGGCTACTTCATCATTATATACCTTGATGATGTCACTTTGTTTTAAAAAATAGATGAAGAGCACTTAAAACACTTAAGAAAAGTTTTCGAGAAATGCAGAAAGTTTGGGATATCTTTAAACCCTAAGAAAACACTATTTGGGCTCCAAGAAGGTAAACTTCTTGGGCACATTATTTCAGAAGAAGGTATTAAGATAGACCCCAAAAGGATTGAGGCCATATTGCAAATCTCTCATCCTCGAAACATCAAGGAGTTGCAATATTTCATTGGAAAGATTAACTTTTTGAGAAGGTTCATCCCCAACTTGGCTGAGCTTCTTAGAAATATCACAAACATGTTGAAGAAGGAGCAAGGGGTAAAATGGACCTTGGAAGCAAAGAAGTCCTTTGAGCTGGTAAAGCAAGTATTAACCAAAACACTAGTTCTAATAAGTCCTGATTTTTCAAAAGATTTTTATATTTTTTCGTTTGCATCAGAACATACCATTGTTGCTATCCTTTTACAGAAAAATCCACAAGGACAAGAGCAACCTATTGCATTCTTTAGCAAGGCATTGAGGGATGCCCCTTTGAAGTATAACATTATGGAGAAGCAAGATTTTGCTTTGGTTAAAGCTTTGAAAGACTTCAGAGTATACATCCTTCACTCACACATCATTTCCTTTGTCCCAAACTCAGTTGTTAAATACATTCTAACACATGACCCAGATGGTAAGAGAGGTAAGTGGATTGTTGTTATTCTTGAATATAATTTAGAGATAAAGCCCACTAAACTCATCAAAGGCCAAGGTCTAGCTAGATTAATGGCTGAATCCAATTTTGAGGTTCTCGATATTAATATGATTAATGCTTTGGATGATCAAGAGGAAATCTCAACTCCCATTGTTGAAGATCATTTTATGAATTACTCTTGGTATGCTGATATTATTTATGTTTTGCTTAATTTAAATACGCCTCCTGGTTTGACAAAAATAAAGGCAAGATTCCTAAAGTTAAAAGCTGTAAACTATTGCATTATAGATAGATGTCTTTATTGGAAAAATGCAAGTGGTGTATTGCTTAAATGTTTGCATGAGTATGATGTAGAGAAGGTTAAGCACGAGTTCCATGAAGGAGAGTGTGGAGGTCATTTGTACTGGAAGAGAACAGCCAACAAAATTTTGGGGGCTGGTTTCTATTGGCCTACTTTCTTTGCCGATATACACAAGATGATCATTGCCTGTAATAAATGTCAACTTTTTGAAGGCAAAAGAAAACTGCTACCCCTACCTCTGCATCCAATCACTGTTGAAGCCCCTTTTCAATAGTGGGGACTTGACTTCATAGGATAAATCCATCCACCATCTTCTGCTCAGCATAGATGGATTCTCACTACCACAGACTATTTCACTATGTGGATAGAAGCCATACCTTGTAGGCAGGCCAATGATTATGTTATTATAAAATTTATGGAGGCTAACATTCTCTCCAGATTTGGCTGTCCTACCAAGATCATCACTGATAATGCAGCATCATTTGGATCAAAGAAGATGGTTGAATTCCTTCATAGATATCAGATAAAATTGGGGCATTCCATGGCCTATTACCCTCAGGGTAATGGACTTGCAAAATACTTAAACAAGAGTTTAGTGAACATAATCAAGAAACTGTTGGAGGACAACAAAAAGTCTTGGCACACAAGGCTAGTTCATGCACTTTGGGCTGATAGATTGACTTTGAAGAAATCTATTGGTATGTCACCTTTCCAGCTTGTGTATGGTACTGATGCAATTTTTCCAACCAGCCTTGGGGTACCAGTGATGAAGTTGATTCAAGAGTTGCAAACTGAAGATAATTGCATGATCAGAAGAATAAATCAGACCATTCATCTTCAGCAAACCAGAGAGGAGGTTTATAACAAAGCATTGTAGAAGCAGGACAACATTAAAAAGATTTTTGACAAAAAAATAAAGGCCAACAATTTCAATATTGGGGACAAAGTTTTGAAGTGGGACTCAAGGAGGGAAGACAAGGGCAAGCATGGAAAATTTTACAACTTATGGCTTGGCCCCTACTCTATCCATTCAGCTGCTGGTAATAATGCCTATTTCTTGCAAGAGTTGAATGGAGCAGAATTGTTTGGAGGTCCTGTCAATGGCAAGATGCTTAAGCATTACTTCTCTTGATCCATGTTACGTTTTGAAAGCCTTTTTATCTTTTTTCTCATTATAAATACTTCACCCATCATTGCATTCAAAGTTATAAACATCAAAAATAAAAAAACAAAGAAAGAAAGAAAAGAGGGCAGATTGTAAAAACAAGAAAGGTACAACCCCATACCAAAAAGAGAAACAAATCTGAAAGTGTGAAAGCTCAAATTCCACTCCTAAAGAACACACTTCTAGTTAGTCAAACAACCTAATCTTGACTAAACAATTTTAAATTTTCCGCTGATAGGATAGTGAATTCGATTTTCCAAATTGTTTAATCTTGGCTTATCAGTAGATAGTTTAGGATAGAAATTAAAGGTTCAAGCATGCTCAAAATCTGAACCAAATTTTCCAAAGAGAATGACTCAAATCTGTTTCAAATTCTGAGTCAAAAAAGATGTAAATCTGGTTCCAATTAGCTCAAAATCTGAACCAATTGACAAAGAAAGGACAACTCAAACAAAAGTCAAAACAGAGCTGTAAAAAAGATGAAGGAAATGCTTTGAAATTTCAGATCCTAAGCCTTCCATTTTGTTTTAATTTTCTGCAAAAAAAATATCTATGTGCAGCTTGTTTTTATAACATAGATCAGCATCAAGTTAGACCGTTCAATCTTGACTTGTATGCTTTTAAATTTCTGTTGTAGAATTTAGAGAATAAAAATTTGTTGGACAGTTTAAATCCCAACAGATAGTAGATTAGGTAGAGAATCATATGGGCTCAACTGTTTAATCTGAGTCCATGGAGAAATAAGGAGTAGAAATAGATTAGATTTCCTGCTTTCAAAAGAATAAAATGTTGTAAAAGAGTTTTCCAATCCAAGTGCACTCTAAAGAAGAAAGAATGTTAGATCTGTAGGATTGGGTAGGTAGAAAGCTTGTTGATAAAAGATCCATTGTTTTTTATGGCTGCTAATATGTTTTCAAAGCAAAAGAATAGAATTCAAGGAAAGAAAGGCAGCCCAATGGATGAGGCACCGATCAGCCTCCCAGAGAATGCAAGTCTGAAGTTCTTGATGCCTTCAAGAAGGCACCATCCCCAAGTGGAGCCACTGTTAGCCACCTATACAATTTGTTATACCAAAAGGTGGCTAAATCATTTTTTGGAGCCTTCAAGGAAAAAATTTTATTGCAAAAAAGTGTTATCTCTTGAAGACTTTTGAAGGCCTCATGCCTCTGTCCAAAATCTTCACTGCTGTGCCCATTTTACACTCTGGAATTCTGCTGATTTCATGAGGAAAGACTGCTGCAAAATCATTCATTCCCCCCCACTTCCACTTGAAAAAACTAACCTCCATTTTGCTCCCCTTTTCCTCCATAAAACTCCTCTATTTTCATGATTCCCCTTCTTCCATTCATGAAAATCATTTTTTACCTAGTTTAAAACTCATTTTTAAACTATATCGAAACCCCCAAAACCATTGAAAAACATTGAAAATTTCATTTGACCTCCGCGAGAAGATCTACACCGTTGGTTGATGCCATCCAACGGCCATGCTCCTCCCCACACCCTCTGAAGCAGTAAAACCAAATAACGCAGGATTCTGTAATGTAGTTTTGTATTGTGCAGGTGTTTGAATGAAATTCCATTTTATGAGTTAGATTCTATACTTCATGATCGGCTATCGATCACTGGAAGGATCGATAGCGCTCCAGTATGGTACTGTAATGTTGTTTCCCGTAGGAGCTGCGAACCTTGTCCAAAGGAAGAAACCCACTTATAGAAGAAATAAATCAGGTTTATAGTTAATGGAGCCACAGTTCCGAGGTTTGAACATGGAGTTTAATGGACCGAAGTGAATAGTAAGCAGGGTGTTAACCTCGGTTTAACCTACGGTCACTTACTGTTCAAAAGCCGGAAGCAGTTTTGATCGCACCGCTTTTGGTACGGAAAGGAAACCACTCAATGGCAAGCGATCCTGTAAAAAGCTGCCACGTCGACGGGGCAATACTGCCTCATCGTTGGACCCTCATCACGCGTTAACTGTCGACTGTGGGCTCAGCGTGATATTGACGTACGCCTTCCGATCTGAGGCTGGCTCATCGAACGATGATCGCACTCAAAGGAGCTCGAGGGATAAACTAAGGTATGGCATGTGAATTTAATTGAAACCCGTCGACTGTGTATGTGGGCCCATAACCCACAATTAATCACCCTGGTCCCCAACGCCTAGTCAGCATGCACGTTAGCACCCACACTGCAACAACTAATTGGAGCGGGTCCTGTTTGGTTGCTCGCATAGTCGTGAAATCTGGACCCGAAATTGTTATAGGGCGGATTTGATAAAAATTTCGGGTCACGCTTGGGCTGACGTCAGCAAGCCCCAAAACGGACCCGATATGCTTTATAGGGAAGATTTGATAAAAATTTCGGGTCACAAAGACCCTGACGTCAACGAGCTCCTTTTATAACCCGAAATGGTTTATGCAGCTTGGTTTTATCAGGAGTTTTGAAGTCCGGGGTATATTATTTGATAAAGGGTGATTAAATGGTTTTCCATCATATTAAAGAGAAAGCCGGAAGCAGTTTTGATCGCACCGCTTTTGGTACAGAAAGGAAACCACTCAATAAAAAGCGATCCTGTGAAAAGCTGCCACATCGACGGGACAATACCGCCTCATCGCTCCCTCATCGTGCGTTAAATGTCGACTGTGGGCTCAACGCGATATTGACGTACACCGTCTGATCTGAGGCTGGCTCATCGAATGGTGATCGCACTCAAAGGAGCTCGGGGGATAAACTAAGGTATGGCATGCGAATTTAATTAAAACCCGTCAATTGTGTATGTGGGCCCATAACCCACAGGTCCCAGGATCTGTTTCAGAGTTATGAATCTGCGAAAATGATACATATATGGAGATTGTAGATTCATTTTGGTAAATGAAAGACAAACCTACTTGTAGTGGGTTTCGCTCTTCATCACATTGACGCCATATGAGCCCTGCGCGGCCTGCACATCAACAAGACACAGTGAATAAAATCACAATCAAAGAGTATCAGTGTCGAAGACAAAACATACCAGAACAGGAGATTGAAGACAGATCTGTGGGGATTATGGCTAATATTGATTATCAAAAGCCTAATCCTCCCAATTAAGACACAGTTAAAAGAAAATAATAAGTGTTTTATCAAACAGGAAAGCCTCCACCGCCACATCAGAGGCAAATTGATTCCTCCCGGCTACCACAAAGCCACTTGTGCCTCAAAGCATGCAAACATAGGCCGAAGTTATTGATCAAGATCAGATATTTGCCTCAATGCAGCCAGAGAGTTAATTCTGCAAATAAACTTAATGACAAAATATCAACAGAGTTACTTTAACATAAACACAAAGCCTTAAAAGTGAATAAGTGCTCCCATCAAGCTTAATCTTAAATGTAAAACAATTAATATAGACAGAAAACATCTGTAAATTTCTTCATCAAGCCCCTCAAAGGCCGAGAAGCCATTAAGTCTGTATTGATTGACCTAGGAGATATTTTATCAGATCTCACCTCCTCATTCTTCTATAAATATTACTGGAGAAGATGAGAAAAAGGTTGGTTGTTGAACTTTGAAATATAATTGAGCTTGAGACTTCTACTTGTAAATAGTGTTCATTGGCTCTTGAAGCTCTTCTTGTGATAGATAAGTTATTCTGGGAAGTGTAGATGATTGTAAAGCTAGAGCATTGGACTTAAAGCTGTAACTGGTTTGGAGCATCAATACAAGCTGATTTATGGGACCTTGGTCTATGTTGACGATGATGTTATTTCTTATTGTAAATTGTCATTTTATTTATGTTTTCACTGTTTTCACTGTGTTCATCTTCTCTTATAAACAACAACATGCATAGAGTTAGGACCTAATGTATATCAATACCCTTCTCTAACTGAAAATATTTATCTACACGTTTTCCTCCAATTCGTGTTATTTAGGAATGATTTAATTCAGTTCTAAGCATAGGAATGTTAGCATTCCCTCGTCCTATTGCCTTAGCTAATTGTTATTCTTAAATGTTATTTTTAGTATGTGTTAAGTAGAGATGAACTAAGGAAGATATGGTGTGCCCTGGTCCTAGTTTTATCCCCAAAGACTTTCTGAATTTTTTCCTTGGAATGTGTTGAAAGCTGGCTAGTGTTGAAACACTTACCAGATCTTAGGCCATTCTTTATTATATTTGTGTTTGTCTTGAAAGTTACCAAGTAGAGCGGAGCTAGGAGAGGATTTGTAATGAGCCCGACCTGCTAGTTTCTTCTCCAACAGTTGCCTTCAAGTTTCCCTTTGTTTTAAAATGTTTTTCTATTGAAAGTGCATCAAAAGCAGGCTAGTTTAGAAGTACTTACCTGATCTTAGATTAATTTTATGTCTTTCTTAAGTGTATGTCAAAAGCAGGCTAGTTTATAAGTACTTGCCTGATCTTAGGCTGCTCTTTGTTCTTCATTTGTTTAAATCCCCTTCTTTTTGTAACACTTCATCCCATAAAATCAAACTTTAAAGAGATCCTTAGACATAGATGACTTGCCCCGTGGACCACTCTTGCCCCTTGCTGTTTCAATTAAACCTTATTATGACTCCATAGCCCAATGGACTAAACCTGCAATTATCTGTCTTCTTGGCCAAAGCTTGTTCTATTTGCTTGCAACTTCACACCTTTGAAACTCTTTGCATTTAGAACTTTCCACCTCAAATAATAGTCATGCTCAACCATCCAAAAACAAACAAACCCTCGGCCTTCATAACTAGCCTAGTATCATCACACAAAACTTCAAAGACAAATCCATCTTTGCACTTATTGGAGAGAACCCTCCCCGGATTCAGGAGGGCTAGATCCTAGAATCCCAAAGTGGTTGAAATAATGTTGTTTCTGTGATTGGACTTTGCCAATCTTGCTAATTACAGGGTGCCAACAGGTGTGAGCTCCATTGTTTTGCATCCCCAATAACTTGTAGGATTGGAAGTGGTCAGGAACCAACTTCGTGTAAGGGTTATGGTGGTAGAGGTACTCTTATTAGAGGCTCACTAGATGAAGGGCCTTCAAAGCTTAAATAAAGGAGAACAAAACCGAATCTGCAACAAATATGTCAAACATTCACACAATTGGGACTCTAAAGCCACACTTGTTTCCTACTTGAAAAATATTTTGAAAATATTTATGAGTAAGATCCACCGTATTTATGGATACATTTGTGGAAACAATTTTTGTACCATGCAGTTAGCCTGCTTGACAAATATCCAATTTTTTTTACAAAATATAAAATGTTTGAATATTATTTATGCAAATATTTATGAGTATATGTACCATGCAGTTAGCATGCTTGAAAAATATCTAATTGTTTCTAAAAAAATATAGAATCTTTCGTTTGAATGTTACTGGAATTTGGTGTGGGAAAATTACAAGAAATGGGATTGGAGAAAGGACGAGGAGACAATGTAGAGAAGGTCTTGGATATAATTCATTTATTTTTGGATATCCTTCAGCACCTGCTCCATCAACTTTGGAAATGTTTATAGGAAGAATTCCTATGTTTTTTAATTTTATGATTCTTTCACCTCGTGGTTATTTTTGGCAAGCAATTTTAGGAATGCGAGACATTGGTGGATAGGTATACAATTTTTTTATAATTTCAATGCCCATTCCATGGTATCCTCTCTTTATTGTTTGATTGTATTTTGAAATTTTACTTTGATTTTGTTTTGGCTTTTAACTATAAAATTGAAAATACTTGGTATTGTAAGAATATTAGATCTACTAAACTAGCTATCTATCTAAGAAACCAACATGTCAACATATAAATAAGAACAGAAAGAGAAAAGGAAAAATAATACAACATATATACATGGTTCACCCAATTGGGCTACATCCACGGGAAGGTTCTCTTTTATTATCTCCAGAAATCTCTTGCAATCTTACAAAGAGAGTAACTACAAATAACCCGATACAAATGACAGTATGAACACAAGATGAGATGTGATTATTTAAAAAAAGGCTCCCTTGACCCTATTATATACCCAAAGATGTGGAGGAATCACTCTCACATATTGAATGTGGGATAATATAATTCTCCAAAATAGCATCTCTTTATATAATAAATGGGTACAAAAGTACACTATTCCATAATGAATATGAGATATAATATGTTACTCTTTTACATAAGATTGTATTCAACTTCCAACATAATACAAAGACATTATTACCTTCCAAGGAATATGATATATTCCAACACTCCCCCTTAATAATGCATGGGAGAAGGGCCCATCCTAACACTACCTAACACTAAGGAAGGAAGGAGTCATTACTACTTCCCCTTAATGACAACTTCCCTCATCCCAAGCAAAGAATGAAGATACACATACTTCTCTTCTGTCAAGGATTTGGTGAAGAAATTGGTTGCTTGTTGCTCGGTAGGACAATACTCTAGATAAATAATACCATCGGCGACAAGACCTTGAATATAATGAGCATCAAGGTCGAGATGCTTTGTTTTGGAGTGATATAATGGACTGTAAGCAAGCTGAATTTCACCCTGATTATCACATTTCAACATGGTGGATGATTTTAGAACCAAACCAAGCTCGATAATAACACGTCGTAACCAAACGACTTCTTTAGCTTCTTCTATGGCTGCTCTATACTCTGCTTCACATGAAGATAAATAAAGAGTATTCAACTTCTTGCTAGACCAAGAGATTAGACCTGAACCAAGTTGAAATATGTAACCAACAGTTGATCGTCGATCAGAACTGTCACCCGCCCAATCAGAATCTATATAACCAGAGAGTTGCTCGAATAAAATACACCATAATGCAATGTGCCCTGTAAATATCGCAGAATTCTCTTGGCTGCTTGCCAATGAATTTCAAGAGGTTGCTACATGAACCAAGAAATCATATTGACGACAAAAGAGAGATCTGGTCTACTGTGAGTTCAATATATTAAAATTCCAACGAGTTGACGATAAAGAGTAGCATCAACCAGTGGAGTGGCACACTCAATAGTTAACTTTACACCAGATGAAATGGTGTAGGGGCAGGTTTACAATTACTCATATGGAAATGAGCCATTAGATTTGTCGCATACTTAGGCTGAGAGAGAAAAATGCCATCGGTCATATGCCAAATCTGAAGACCTAAGAAATAATGCAATGTATTGAGATCTGTCATCTCAAACTGCTTCTGAAGAGAAATTTTGATATCTTGAATTAATACAAGATGGCTGCCAGTGATAATTAGATCATCCACATATAAAACAATAATGAGGACACTATCACCAAAGTTCTTAACATACAAATTTGGATCATATATACAACGCTTAAAACCATTATTCAATAAGTATGCATCAATTTTATCATACCAAGCCCTAGAGGCTTGTTTGAGACCATATAAGGATTTGTGTAATTTGCATACTAAACTTGAGGATTCAACATAAATCAAACCAGAAGGTTGTTGCATATAAATTTCTTCAGTAAGATCACCATTTAAAAATGCACTTTTAACATTCGTTTGATGAATTTCCCACTTAAAATATGCAGCAAGTGATAAAATGGTTCTTATTGTGTTCATTTTAGCAACAGGAGAAAAATTTTCATTATAATCAATCCCTTAAAGTTGATTAAAGCCTTTGGCAACTAATCTAGCTTTATACTTTTCGATATGTCCTTCTGCAGTGAACTTAGTTTTATAAACCCATTTACAACCAACTAAATTATTTCCTAAAGGAAGAGGAAGAAGAGACCAAGTCTTGTTTCTCAAAAGAGATTCATATTCAGCAGACATAGCTTGTTCCCAATGAGTATTACCCTTAGCTTGAGCATAAGTAGCAGGATCATTTGTGGCCAAAACGTTGGTCATAAGAGCAAAGTTAGATCTAGTTCGATGAGTGTCGGAAGGATTTCCGACCTCACTACCTGTAGATTCTGTTGAATTTTAGTTGAGCTGAGAGGGGGGGGGGGGTGAATCAATTCAATACATACATTAGCATTTTTCAAATTTTCATCAGCTTATTTATAGCTTACTTTTATAATCAACCTTAGTATATGAATAGTCTTAATATGTTGCATCAAGTATTAAATTAATGTGACATTAAGCTTATTATGAGAGCAACAAACATTAAGCAGATTTGATAAATCATCTCAGCACACAGGCAACACAGATAGAGACAACAGATATAAGTGGAAACCCATAAAGGGAGAAAACCACATCTTATTATTGTTGTGATACAAAGGAAAGCTCCAACTCCCCCTCACCACTGTTTTTTTGCAGGCACCAACCCACAGGAGGCTCCAACCTCAATTCTGCAAGCTACAACTTGCAAGGAAGCTCCAACTCCCTTCAATTTTCTGCAGGCACCAACCTACAGGAGGTTCCAACCTCAGTCAGCTACAACTGACAGCTGTCAAGCTTCGACTTTATAGGGAAGCTCCAACTTCCTCAATTTATCACAAGAAATGTTTGCTGATTTACCTCAGATATCAGCTCTGTTCAGTAGTATCTCTTTCTGCTCCTCTCTTCCTTATCTTCTCTGCCTCAATCTTCTATGCTTTTCATTCTCTATCCTTACTCTCTCTCTCTCTCTTATGCATATCAAGTTGATATTATATATAGAGTTCATTACATGACTGTTTGTATTCCACAAGGAATTTGGAGTGAACAACCATGACTCTTTGACTTCTGTCTTCTCATTCCTTTGTCCAACTCATTTAAAATTATAATAATCTGTACAAATTTCCATGTTACAGTGGGATTTTTCTTTTCCTTAGGATACTTGCCTTTGCATCACAAACCATATAAAACAAATAAGACATTTACATTTTCAGTTACAGTATATAAACTTCACTCAGCCTTTGGCTAGCTGGTTTTGTCTTTTCTGTAGCAGTCATGCAGCTGTTCTGCATACTTTGTTCACTGTCTTTCGCATATTCCACTTGTTCATTTCACTTTTGAATCCCTTTGTTGTACATCTCTTCAAATATGCAATATTTTTTTTCCTCTGTCAGGCCTCATACTTCCTCTTTCTCCTTGAAGAATCTATGGCTTAAACCATAGTCGAATCAACTCAGACCAATCAATTTAGCATTAGTTAAATGACCAGGTTTCCACACATCACATATATGGTGAATTTTTTGCTTAACTCTCCCTTTATTAATAACACTTCTTTTAGTCCGCACTCTGGTTACAATTTCTGAGCTCGACCATGGCAAATATCACTAACTTAACTCGTTCTAAACTTCATATCTCACTCTTCAACTTGGGATTTTATATTCAACTGTGTATGGTTTAAAATAAACTTCAATTCTCCAGGCATACGCGGAGGCAATATTTGAATAGACCCACTAAATTACATTTTGTTAAATCCGCAAACCTTAACACATACGTATGGGCCCCAATGCTAAAGGTCGTCTCCATCCGACGGTTGTTATCGCGTCGCGCCGCCTCATTTGATCGGACGGATATTTCTCGGCGAAGATGCTCGAACAATAACGCGTGATGGCATGTAGTGTGAGTGGTTTTGGGATCCCTCCGTATGCCACGTGTCAGTCGCTCTATGGAATCGCTCCGATTTCTTGAAAACCGCTTGCACGTCAAAGGTGGTGCGATGAAAACCACCGTTTCGCTCTAAACCGCGTCCACTGTTCCTCCTTCGTGGTTCCGCCCCTCTACTCTAGGTTCCGTCGTCACTGTTCACATCTCGTGGTTCCTCTCCTTCACTCAAGGTTCCACGTCCTTCCGTGATCCGGTTACTAACGCCAACCCGTTTTTACTGATCATTCGTCAGAGTTTCGTATTCCGAGTTCTGCTTCTAATACTTCGCTCCTTTTGTTATATATATAACTATTTCACTTCGAGGTTCTGGTCCTTTACATCCTTATTGCATTCATATTCCATTATGCTGTAATATTCATCGCATTCTGCTCCGTAACACTCACACTGGGACTTTGAGAAAGCCTCTCCATACAGGGGCTAGCATTTCGGCACCCTACATAATAAATTTAACTCAGAAATTAAGGGGTATCAAAATTCTTTCAACGGTGAATACATAGAAGTCGTCCAGGAGTATTTTAACTATCGCACATTCTCATACAACTCAGAATGCTCTATACTTAGAGTTAAATCGAATGAAACCATATGCTATGGATTCATTTCAGATCACATCTAATCTTGATACATATATAAGCCCTTATTTACGAACTCACATTGGTTTGCTCGATCGTGCACAAAATTACAAATCTACCCTTTTGCACAGGGTTCTCAATGTTCACAAACTTTGAAGGTCTAACTCCCGCTTCCACAAGAAATATACAAGTATGGTACAATTCCGCTTTCTCTTGGAGGATCGATCCTTTCGAATAATATGGAAGCAGACTTATATCAATTCTCTCATCTCCTCAGAGCCAGCAAAAAGATTCTTCATTTATGCTAATTGAAATTACTTACAAAACCCTCTTGTTCATGAAAACAAGAGGACAATCTATTCTGTCGTTTGGACAACTCTGCTTTAATTCACTGCTTGTCTCTGTTCCTTGTAAGTGTTCCCTTCTGTCTTCTGCTGTTGTCCTTTGCCTGTCTCTGCATCTACTACCTCCTTTTCCATCACCTTTTCCATTTAAGCAATGCTCCAACTCATCCCCAAGCATATTAAGTCTTTACCACAGGGTTTTAGTCTTCAATCAAAGTCTATGCCATACAAACTCAATAAATGAATAATTTCTCAATAATTCGTCTGCAAACTGTATTAAACCCCTAATTCATGAATAAACCTCTATATTACTCTCCTTCAGGCCCTTTCAACTCCACTGATCTGTCTCTAATTCCTCTGTTTCTTCTGCTTCAATTCCTCTGTTTCATCTGCAGCCTCTGCTCCCTTTGCCATCAATGACAACATTTCCAACAAATTCAAGGGTTTTCCGAGTCCAAACAGGAAGAATAGAAGGAACATGAGTCACTTTAGGAGCTTCATGGGTTTCAGGTGGAATACTTGAGGGAGAGGGATAATCAAGATCAATAGGAGGCCCAAAACTGGAAGAAGGAGTAACAGGTGGTATTGGTAAATTCAGGGTAACATGAGTTTCTACAGACTTAGGCGGGGAAGAGACTTCATGAAATTGAACATACCTTCTGATTATGACACTTTGATTAGAAGGATCAAACAACCTGTAAGCCTTGGAATTCTCATCATAACCAATGAAGATACACTTGTGAGATTTGGGTTCTAACTTTTTACATTTTTCATTAGGAATATGAGCCCAACATTCACAACCAAACACCTTAAAATTACTAATATCTAGTTTACGTCCATTCCATTTTTCCTCAGGGGTAACATGCTTAACAAATTTAGTATGAAATCTATTTAAAATAAAATTAGCACAGCAAATGGCTTCAACCCAAAATTTCTTATGCATTCCTTTAGAATAAAGCATACATCTGGCCATTTCAATTAAAGTTCTGTTTTTCCTTTCAGCAGTACCATTTTGTTGAGGTGTGTGACGAACAATATTTTGATGTTGAATACCATGTTTAGATAAATTTGCATCAAATTCTTTCTTAACAAATTCCCCCCCCATTATCAGATCGCAAAGTTTTAATACTCTTACCGAATGCATTTTCAACCATGGATTTAAATTCTTGAAATTTTACAAATGTTTCACTTTTATTTTTCAAAAAATAAACCCAAGATTTTCTACTAAAGTCATCAATATAGGCAAGAACATAAACTGCATGGGATATTTAAGGAACTTCAAGAGGACCACAAATATCACTATGAATTAGTTGTAAAGGTTCTTTAGCACGCCAGGATTTACCATTGTCAAACATTTCTCTATGATGTTTACCGAGAACACATCCTTCACAAACACTATTAGTAGAAGAAATATTAGGCAAACCATGAACCATTTCAGTTAGTATTTTAATTTCACCATAATTCAAGTGACCCAAGCTTTCATGCCATAATTTACTTAGTTCATTAGCATGAGCAACATGGGAATAAAAGGGTTGTCTCTTAGTTGAATTAAAACTTGCAAATTTTATATAAACCAACTGTATGATCAATAGGGCCAGGAGAGACTACATTGTAATTTTGGTTGATATCTTTAAGAACATATTTATCGGGCCAAGCTTCAAATTTAAAACCTTTCTGACATGCACGATAAATAGAAAGTAAGTTGGTGGGCATGTTTTGAACATGAAAAAGGTCTTCCAATTGACCATTAGCAACATTAATATTACCAGAAGCAATTACGGAAAGTTGTTTACCATCACCAATAGAAACTTTCTGAGATAAGTGCTTATTAGTGTCATAAGATGTAAATAAGGAAGCATTACTAGTCATATGTTTAGAAGCACCAGAATCCATTATCGATTCCACATTAGAGGAATAACTATTAGATGAAACAATAGATGCACATAAAGCTACTTGAGATCATTAGAATTTTTCTTGTTTGCTTTAGTCATTAAACGTTTCGCTTTAAAGCAATTATTTTCAGGATGGTTAGTTCTACCACAATGTTTACAAGGATCATACACTTTTTTTTCTTACTAGTTTCATGATGTGCATGAGAAGCATGACCATTACTATTAGTATGATTAGAAGTGTGTGAACAAGAACCTTTGGCATTATTAAAAATTTTCTTAGGATTTTTATTATGTGCCATAAGAGCTTTATTAAGTGAGACTTGTCCTGAAGCAATCAACCTTTCTTGCTCATTTATCAACCCTTTACATAAATCATCAAAAGTAGGTTTTGTTGACATTCAACAAGATGATGAGCTTAGTGAAAAGAGTCGCCTTCACTAAGTGGGCCCGCAGGCTATTTTTGGCGCAAAGTCTATTTTTAGACATGTCGATCATATTCTATGAGTTGCAGGATGCTATTTATGGATGGTTGGTCAAGTTGGAAAAATAGATGGACTTCTATTTTTAGACATATTGGGCGGAATCTATTTTTAGATTGCCAGTCTAAAAATAGATATATCGAATATTATTAGCTCTTAATAATATTTGGACTCTAAACATTATCTTATTCTCTTAGAGCACTTCAGATAAGTGCACAGATGTGGCACAACAGCTGACAAAAGGAATTACGCTATTCCTGAGGGTTTACTGGAGCTAATGCATGAGGACTTTAGTTAGAAGTCATGTGACAGAGTTTGGTGGAGTTATAGAAGTAGTTGGTGGAAAGTTTAACTCAGTTAGACTCAGTTGAGCTAGTTGTATCTAGTCTAACTGATTGATACACTAGTGAGAGTGGTGTGAATTAATTAGTTAATTATTCACTAAATAATAACTCATTAATCAACTGAAGAATACATCAGTTAACTACAGAGCATGGACAGTTTCAGTGGAGAGGTAGGTGAAAGAGCAAGTGTGACTATCAATTGTGACTATAGTGATGCATTGAATGCATCCAACACTCAGTGGAGATGACAATGAGGATTGCGTGAGAAAGTCTGGCTGAATTCGAGTTCATTCAGAGCCATTCTTCAGCAGGGATTGTGCAGTAGAGGCAGGCTAGCAGGTGGCAGAGATCGGTGCATGGATTTGCAAGATCAGGCCTGATTAATGTGTAGCGATTGTATTGTACCGAGAGCTTGATATGATCAGCTTTGTATGAGGATTGTGACATGATATATATGACATATATTATATACATATAGTTGGGGTTTTTAGCTTCAAGCTTTCCCGTTAAACAACTGTGTTAATGTGTGTGAATTTTTATGGTTTCATGTGTGCATTGCAATTGATTTGATTTTCGCATGTGATGATCAATAGTGGAATAGATTCTGTATTGTGCATGAAGTTAAAACAGTGTGTGATCAGGAGAATCTTGGATATATAACACATAAGTTATATAATTTCTACATGGTATCAGAGTGATATTGATCAGAGCAGATTGTAATTATTGAAGTGGTTGAGTTTTGTGTTGGTGGAATTCGAATTTGCTGCAGTGTTTTCTTAGTGTCGAAGTTGAGCATTCATTGAAATGTATTTCAACGGATTGCGATTGGAGTATGCCCTTGATGGAAGCTCGAATTATATTTCATGGAAGGACAGGATGGAGGCGGTGCTGGATGATAATGGGTTGAAGGAGTTCATAGATGCTGAAATTCCAAAACCTGCTTCTAGCGATGAAGACGCACTTGACGCATGGCAAAAGAAGATAGAAAAATGTCGAAGGATTCTGTTGGAAGGTGTGAAGGATCACATAGTGTCCAACCTTCATGGTAAAGCTTCTCCATTCTTGATGTGGAAAGCTTTGACAGACTTGTTCCAAAGCAAAAGTGACCAAAGGAAGTTGGCGCTTAAAGACAAGCTCAGAAAAAATAAAAATGGAGAAAGGCGACAATATACCCAAGTACCTCACGAAGTTTTTCTAGTGCAGGGATGAGCTGGGAAGTGTGGGGGTTACTGTAGATGAAGAGGACTTGGTGAGATTGGCTCTCCTTGGGCTTCCGAAGAGTTGGTATAGCTACGAGGACTCTGTCAATGGTTGGGAGAAACTGCCGGGATGGGAGCGACTTTGGTCAGATCTTGTGTAGGAGGAGATAAGGTGGGGTACCAGGGATGGATCTTCATCGAAGAATGAAGATGAATAAAATTGCGCTTTGGATGCCAAAGCAAGGAAAGGGAAGGGAAAGAAAAATCCTTCTCAATCCGGTGCGAAAAGCAAGAAGCAAGACTTGTCCACGGTGAAGTGCTTTCACTGTCACCAACACGGACATTATGCCACTAATTGTCCACAGAAGAAGAAAAATAAGCAGGCTGCTGGATCTGTAGCTGGAGAGGCCTTAGCCTAGCAGTTTGAGCTGGATTTTTCGCTGATCGCATGCTTGGTTTCAAGTGTGATGGGATCAGTGTGGTTTCTTGACAGTGGTGCGTCTTTCCATATGACCGGAGACAAAGATTTGTTTAGTGATCTGGATGAAAAGGATCTTGGAGTGCACATCGAGATGGGCGATGATAGTAGATACAGTGCGACTGGTATCGGGACCATTTCCTTTGAGAGGGAGTCTGGTAAACCTTTCATATTGAAGGATGTCATGCATGTTCCATGATTGAAGAAGAATCTGATCTCTGTGGCGATGTTGGAAGACAAGGGTTATGATGTTGTTTTTAGCGAGGGAAAGGCTTTCCTGCACAGTAAAACAACTGGTGAAACCTGGAGGATAGGGGTTCGAGTTAAGAACCTTTATCGATTGCAGGTAGATGGATGCACAAAATGGCAGGCAAAGCAGAAGGAGTGGTGAGCTGGGATGAGGGCGAATTATGGCACAGGATATTGGGCCATCTTCACCATGGCGCTTTGAAAATTTTGCAACAGATTTCTACTGGGCTTCCCAAGGGTACACTTGCGCAGTCAGATCAGTGCAAGTGATGTACTTTGGGAAAATTTGTGAAGACCACTTTTCATGAGAAGGATAGTCATGCCACGATGATCCTTGAGAGAATTCACACAGAGGTGTGTGGACCTTTCTCAGTAGCTTCGGCAACAAAGCACGGGTATTATGTGATATTTGTTGATGAATTTTCTCATAAGTGCTAGATCTTCTTCATGCAGAAGAAGAGCGAGACATACTCAAAGTTCTGTGAGTTCAAGGCACTGGTTGAGAAAGAGTCGGGGAAGCAGGTGAAAACTCTAAGGAGCGATAATGGTGGTGAATACATCTCTGGCGAATTCAAAGACTTTTCCAACGCAGAAGGAATTCGAAGAGAGCTCATAGCACCTCATAACCCACAGCAAAATGGGGTCGCGGAGAGAAAGAACAGAACGATCCTGGGTGTTGCACAGGTGATGTTGTATGATCAGGGCCTTCCCATACACTTGTGGGCTGAAGCATGCAACACTACAGTTTATGTGCAAAACTGTTGTCCTCATAGATTACTTGGCATGAGTACACCCGAAGAGGCATTTTCTGGTAAGAAGCCTGATATTTCTCATTTGAAGATTTTTGGCTCACCTGTTTACATTCATGTGACGAAGGATGCCAGGAAGAAGCTGGAGCCAACCGCAGAGGTTGGGATATTTTTGGGGTACACAGAAACACCCCAAAATTATCGTGTGTATTTTCTAGACAGTCGGATGACTGTTGTGCGACGAGATATCAAATTTCATGAGGAGAAAGCCATGAAGTTGTCGCTTGAGAGGGAGCTACAATTGCATGTAGATGAGGAGCTACTTGTTCCTAAAGATGAGCCCCAGGATGTGGATCAGCCACAAGAGGAGGTTCATGGAGTGGAAGAAACCACTCATGCAGCACAAAACATCAGAGGGGAAAGCGCACTACAGAAGCTGAGCGATTGAATCTTGATGCGCGCAAAATGTAGGAGCACCTACATCACAACGTAGACAGAGACAGTCACCTGACCTATTTACTGGATACATGGCTCTGATGAGCAAGTGTATCGTGACAGAACCATCTTCTTTCAAGGAAGCTGTGGAAGATCCTGCATGGGTATATGCCATGGTGGAAGAGTATGATTCGATTGTCAAAACAGTGCATGGGATATTGTCCCAAGGATGGAAGGGAAATTAGTGGTAGGTTCGAGATGGATCTACAAAGTGAAGCAAGCTGCTGACAGGAGCGTCGAGAAGTACAAGGAAAGATTTGTTGCTCGGGGCTTCTCACAGATCGAGGGGATTGACTATGAAGAAACCTTTGCACCTGTCGCAAGGTATTCTTCCATACGGACCATCCTTGCTCTCTCAGCGCAGATGGGTTGGCACATTCATCAGATGGATGTGAAGACTGCATTCCTCAACGGAGTCATTAAGGAGGAGGTGTACATAGAGCAACCTGAAGGATTTGAAATCTTCAGCAGCAAGTCGCATGTGTGCAGGCTCAAAAGAGCGCTGTATGGGCTAAAACAAGCACCTCGTGCTTGGTACACATGGATAGACAGTTATTTCACCGGACTTTGTTTCGCCAAGAGTGAGGCAGATCTGAACCTATACCAGATTGTGGTGGAGGGTAAGTTGTTGGTCATTGTACTTTATGTAGATGATTTAATACTAACAGGTGATGAACTGTTGATACACTCATGCAAGGCAGATCTTGCAAAGGAGTTTGAGATGAAGGACTTGGGCCTCCTTCATTATATCCTGGGATTGGAAATTTGGTAGCGGAAGGGTGGACTATTTGTGTCTCAAGGCAAGTATGCCTGGGAGATATTGGATAAGTTCAACATGCAAGGCTGCAAGCCTATCGACACTCCTCTTCCTCGTGGTTGGAGGAAAGAGGATGCTACATCGGCAGAGGTAGTGGATGCCACTGTTTATCGATAGTTGGTTGGTTTGCTCATGTATCTATTCAATACACGACCGAACATATGCTATGCTGTTAACCAGCTTTCACAAGCTATGGTTAAGCCTACCAAGCTCTTTTGGAAGGTAGGCAAGCATGTCCTGAGGTATCTCAGGGGCACATCAGGATATGGATTGTGGTACAGACAGTCGGATGAGTTGAAGATGCATGGCTTCACGGATGCAGATTGGGCAGGGAGCCCAATGGACAGAAAGAGCACATCTAGAGGGATATTCAGTATTGGGTCTACAATAGTTTCTTGGTACAACAGGAAACAAAGATCCGTGGCACTCAGTTCAGCGGAGGCCGAGTACATGGTAGCAAGTTTGGCTGCATGCGAGGCTATATGGATGAGGAAGATCCTGGTTGGGTTGTTCGGTTCACACCTAGATCCTACTGTGATATATTGCGATAATAAGAGTTGCATTAAAATCTCGGTTAATCTAGTATTTCATGATAGATATAAACATATTGACTTCCGGTACCATCATATCAGAGATTGTGTGCAGCGGAAGATCATGTTGCTTTCTTACATTCCTACGGAGGATCAGGATGCAGATATTCTGACGAAGGCGCTCACTAGGAGAAGATTCGAATACCATAGAGATAGGATCAGGGTGGCAGATAATCCCTATCTTGTTGAGAGGGAGTGTTGAGATTCAACAAGATGATGAGCTTAGTGAAAAGAGTTGCCTTCACTAAGTGGGCCCGTAGGATATTTTTGGCGCAAAGTCTATTTTTAAACATGTCGATCATATTATATGAGTTGCAAGATGCTATTTATGGATGGTTCGTCAAGTTGGAAAAATAGATGGACTTCTATTTTTAGACATATTGGGTGGAATCCATTTTTAGATTTCCAGTCTAAAAATAGATATGTTTAATATTATTAGCTCTTAATAGTATTTGGACTCTAAACATTATCTTATTCACTTGGAGCACTTCAGTTAAGTGCACAGATGTGGCACATTAGCTGATAGAAGGAATTACGCTATTCCTGAGGGTTTACTGGAGCTAATGCATGAGGACTTCAGGTAGAACTCATGTGACATATTTTGGTGGAGTTATAGAAGTAGTTGGTGGAGTTGTATTTAGTTTAACTCAGTTAGACTTAGTTGAGCTAGTTGTATCTAGTCTAACTGATTGATACACTAGTGAGAGTGGTGTAAATTAATTAGTTAATTAATTCACTAAATAATAACTCATTAATAAACTGAAGAATACATCAGTTAACTACAGTGCATGGATAGTTTCAGTGGAGACCAGTGGAGAGGTAGGTGAAAGAGCAAGTGTGACTATAGTGATGCATTGATTGCATCCAACACTCAGTGGAGATGTCAATGAGGATTGCGTGAGCAAGGCTGGATGAATTCGAGTTCATTCAGAGCCATTCTTTAGTAGGGATTGCGTAGTAGAGGTAGGCTAGCAGGTGGCAGAGATCGGTGCATGGATTTGCAAGATCGGGCCTGATTAATATGTAGCGATTGTATTGTATTGAGAGCTTGATATGATTAGCTCTATATGAGGATTGTTACATGATCTCTATGACATATATTATATGCATATAGTTGGGGTTTTTAGCTTCAGTATTTCCCATTAAACAACTGTGTTAATGTGTGTGAATTTTTATGGTTTCATGTGTGCATTGTAATTGATTTAATTTCTGCATGTGATGATCAATAGTGGAATAGATTCTGTATTGTGTATGAAGTTAAAATAGTGTGTGATCAGGAGAATCTTGGATATATAACACATAAGTTATATAATTTGTACAGGTTTCATGGTACTTTGAGACAATTCAAGAGCCCTATTCCTAGCTTGGATGAACATGTCAAAACAAGATGGCAATTTTTGTTCTACAAGAATGATAAGGGAAGTGAGTGTATTCTTGTAATCTTTACCACAATTATTTAAATTTTCATTTAAGGTTGTCAGTTCAACAAGATATAATTCTACTCTACCAAAATTAGTAGGATCTAGCTCATGAATCTTCTTTTCAAGGTAACAATTAAAAACATCATCAGATTTATCAAACAAAGAAGAAAGAATTACCCATACCTCAACCGGGTTGTTTTTTGTCTCAATACTTACCTGAAAACTATGTGAAATCGTTTGACCAATGAGCCCTCTTTCTTGTTCAAACTTTTCTTCCCATTTAATCAAGTCTTGAGCATCTATAGGTTTCTTATGTTCACCATTAGCCAAACTCCATGGATTCTTACTCTTGAGAACATCAATCATTTTCCTTTTCCATGCAGGATCGTTAGAGACGATAAGTTCAGGAACAAATGCTACTTCTGAAGTCATAATGATAGAAATGTTGACAATAAATATAAACCCAAATGCAAGAAATGACAAGAGAAAAAGTGGATAGAAAATTGTTAATTTCTGTAGTTCATTTGTCATCACCAAAAAACCTAAAAAAACTACCAATCTTAAATCAACGATAAATTTGCTTCCGAGACTCCGTTTGAGCTGATTTGTTTTTTGAAATTGGGTAGCTCGGTGAGAGGAACGAAAATATCTACTCTTTTCTGGGAAATTCTGCACAAAAGGTAACATATATGACAAAAATGTCAGGTGGAAAAACAAAAACACTCAATAATGCTTCAAATGCTTATTATAACTAGTTTTCATAAATGGTGCAACCACTCTGCATCCACCTATGTGGCCAAAATTATGATATGAACCCTCAGTCTAACAATCTTCCGCCCTGTAAAAAAAACAAAAAATTTTGTAACTGTCGTAACTGAATAGTACAACTGGAAGATAGATCTCCTTACGGAGGATTCAAAAAACATATGGATCTTATAGAAAAACAATCAAGAAGCCCTTGAAAATCCAAAAAACACATAAATCTTATAGAAAAACAATCAACATCCCCTTGAAAAAAATTTTGCAAAAAAAAACTACACAATAAAGTTAGGGTTATGAGAAAAAAAAAATCTCAAATATGTAGAATCATGCCCAGATTTGAAGAGGAGCGTAATGGATACCAGATAAAAAAAAAAATCTACAAAAAATGAGTTCCCAGATAATAAAAAATTTAGATACACGTTGATGGTTAAATTCAAAGAAGATGTTAGATCAGAGTAACCATGGCTCTGATACCATGTAAGAATATTAGATCTACTAAACTAGCTATCTATCTAAGAAACCAACAACATATCAACATATAAATAAGAATAGAAAGAGAAAAAGGAGAAATAAAACAATAGATATACGTGGTTCACCCAATTGGGCTACGTCCACTGGAAGGTTGTCTTCTATTATCCCCAAAAATATCCTGCAATCTTACAAAGAGAGCAACTACAAATAACCCGGTACAAATGACAGTATGAACACTAGATGAGATATGATTATTTACAAAAATACTCCCTTGACCCTATTATATGCCCAGAGATGTGGAGGAATTACTCTCACATATTGAATGTGGGATAATATAATTCTAAAAAATAACACCTCTTCATATAATAAATGGGTACAAGAGTATACTATGCCAATAGGTATCATATCCATTTAAACAACATACAAAAATTGAAGATAATATTAGTATTATAGTTTTTTTGTGTTATAATATTTTCATGAATATTTGAAAATAATACTTTCATGTTCTTATTTGAGCACATGTTGTGTATATACTCGACCAAGTTCGTGCACTAGAGAATGAAATGATGTTGAGAATAAAACGACAAGGATTAGACATCACACCTCAGATAATTGTGGTAAAGTTCTGCTATGTTACCCACATTATTTCTACTATATTTAAATTAGCAGCGACCTTATTTGAGCAAATTATTTTTCCTTCTATGTTGCATGTTTAGGTTCAATGTTGTCTTTTATTTTGGTTTTCTAAGTCCTTATCTTTTATATTTTTTGTTTGGTGTTTTTTGTTACAAGGTGACTCAGTTGCTTCCTGAGGCCCATAGTCCAACATGAAATCAACGAATTGAAAAAAAATAGTGGAACACAACATTCTTGGATACTTTGGGTGCCCTTCAGAACATAAAAATGAGTTTTGTGCCATTGGGTTTATCGATTTTATGCATGGCCTTACTTGGAAATATTTTCAGAGGTAAAAGCTGATGAATTATCAATATTGAAATGCATAATTTTTTTCGTGTATGCCTTGAGTTTGTATGCACATATCCTTTTCAACAGTAATGCAATTCGAAATGTACAATGTTGTAACTCGATTGAAAAAATAAACAAAAGAATAAAAAACATTCTAACATGAAATTCTATCAATGTAGAAAACATATCATCATATACAAATATATTTGTTGGTTATATGCCCCCAGTAGACCGGATGGAACTAATTTTAATAGAGGTGATAACTATAAGGAAGGTTAAAGTAGATATTTTACTGTTCATTACAAGAAGTGGCTACCCTATGTTTCCTTATTTAGAAGGCACTACCTTAACCTATTCTCTTGTCTTCTCCAAGCCCCATTGGAGCTATAAATTCCTCCATGCATGCTTTTATCTAGAGCTGGAGCTAGTTAACCTTGTTGTGGTTGCTGGTGATATTGATTCATCAAAGTCCAAAGAGAAAGAAGAAGTTGCCGAAGTTTAAAAAAATGCATAGACTTATCAAAGAGTATAACCTGAATGGTCAATTTCGATGGATATGTGCATAAAAGAATAGAGTACAAAATGGTGAGTTGTACTGCTACATTTGTGACACAGGAGGTGCCTTTATATAGGTTAGCCTTTTCCCTTGTTAAATTCTAGTTATGTCTAATGAAGGATCTATAATTTCACCTAGAGTAGTCAAGTCCTCTTTATAACTCAATATGGATGAAAGATGTAACTATGTGAGGGTTCTATAACTGAATTTAGAGAGGCAATATACATGATACGACTAATATAGTTGAGATATGTCATTGGGTAAAGCTTATAAATAAATAAACAAACAAAAAAATTGTTGAAGCCAATACTCCCACAAAAGTAAATAAATAAATATGTATTAAGTATTAAAAGATTTGTATTTTGGTTTTCTATCTCTCTCCAAGTTTAATAAATCTAAGGTTAAGATGTCTTTATTATGTTCAATCATTTATCTAGAAATGAATTGAATTAAGATGATCAATGACATCAACATTTGTTGACTTGGTTGTTTTTTTTCCCTGTAAGAAGCCTCTTCCTATCACTCATTTTGTTCACAACAAGAAGTACCACAACCACGACAACCATTTTAATTATGTTTTGGAGCATTGTGAGTAGGATTTAGTGCATTTTCATAAAGATGATAATTATGTGAAGTAAGAAGAAGGTTATATGCAATGGTTTCTTTGGTAAATTGCTCTCAAAATAATGTTATTCATGTCCCTTAGGAAAAATTCATGAATTATCAAGGTTTCGTTTTTTCCATGTCTTTTGAGTTAGTTTATCCATGTGGTTTGGATAGTTTTCCAACCACAATGCTCTTCCTTTAGGAGGGTTGTAGTAAAAACATTGTACAATAGTGTTAAGTATAATAAAAAATGCAATCCTTTAATGGTTTGTACAATAGTGTTGAGGGTACACTAGTATTTGTGGAGGAGAGAGATATGGTGTTCTAGGGTATACTAGTGTTGTCTTTTCCATAAACTATCATTGGTGCACAAATACAAACTCACTCTTCTTTTTACCCGAATAAGCAAATGATGACATATTTGCCTTTTTCAGTGACAAGGATAACTATGTCTTGGAGCTAGACCTTGAGCTCTTCAATACATCCTTTCCTTGACCAACACAACCATCTTCCATTAGTAATGGAGTTCAATTTTTGAACCCACATTTGTCTTCAAGACTATTTCATGATAAAGAAAGCATGTAACCATTGTTGGATTTCCTTCGAGCGCACAAATACCAAAACCATGTCATTTTCCTTTCCTTGGTTAATATATTTCATCATTGTGTTGGATAGTTAATTCATTATTCTTCTATCCACAATAAATATCTATCAAATAGTAGATAAGGATGGCCTGGTTGTTTTAGAGATATATAATATGAATTGATTAAAAATTTATAGGGATATTTAGATTCTCATATTTCTATTTCACTTGTTTAGAGAAAACTATATATTCAAATACAAACTCAACCCAAATCAAACTAAAATAGAGAAGCCTAATTATGAATATGTTTCTCTTTCCACTACCTTGCAATGACGTTATTTTTCCGAATTATACTTGAATTTCACTGATAATAACCTGGATTTATATATTTCTTTTAGTACCAAATTAACATAATGGTAAACATATAAATATCCCATTAAATATGACCTAAATATGATTAAAATAATCTCACCTTTTTCCTAATCATGTGGGAGAGTAGTTTATGAGGTGTGATGTTTTATTAAAGACACTGTTTGTTTGTCTTTTTTCTGTTAGAAAAGGGTTTTCTCTTGGTTTTATGTGACTTTCAATTTATCATATGTAGCATGTTGAGAAATGGTAAAGAATAATGTGTGACATTTATCTTGCAGAAATTGATGTTGAATGAAAGGATACATGGTTTAACCAAGCTACAGTCTGCTTTGGTAAAGGCAAAGGAACATCTTAAAAAATTGCATAAGAATAGACCATATACCAAGTTTGAACATAAGTAATATATGGTTTTTTCTCTTGCAGATATGTTATTTTTTCCACCCAAGATATCACAACAAGAAAAATATTGATATTGTAGAAATTGTTTGAGGACCTCATTGAGGTCGATTTTTCTGATGTCCTACTTGATTGGTACCTTCTCATGACACGAAGAATTTAAATATGAATTAATATATTCACGAAACAAATCAGTTTCAATGTTTATATATATAAAAGATAAAAACAAATGTTAATGCCTTTATTTGATTGTTACTTGACTCTAGTGTGGGAAGGTTACAAGAAATGTGATTGGAAAAAGGATGGGGAGACAATGCAGAGCATGCCTTGGATATGATTCATTTGTTGTTGTAGATCCCTTAGGTACATGAGCCATCAACTTTGGAAATGTTTCTAGTAGGGATTCATATGGTTTTTAATGTTATGATTCTTTCACCTCATGATTATTTTGGGCAAGCAAATGTTTTAGGAATGCAAAACAAGACATAGGTGGACAAGTAAACAATTTTTATATAATTGCAATGTCCATTCTGTCATATCGTCTCTTTATTGTTTGATTGTATTTTGAATGTTTCTTTTGATTTTGTTTTTTATTTTAACTATGAAATTGAAAATACTTGGTATCATGTCAATTTAAACAACAACCAAATCTTGAAGATGAAATTAATATTACACGATATTGATTGAAATCCTTTTAGTTGTTTCGTGTTAAAATATTTTAATGACTATTAGAAAAGTTTACTTTCATGTTGTTATTTAAGCACATGTTATTTATTACTTGACCAAGTTCATGCATTAGAGAATGAAATGTTTTTGCGAATAAAACGACAAGGATTAGACATCACACCTCATATTATTTGTTTTCATTTAGGATTCAACTTAGTTGACATGATTGTGCCTAAGATTTCCCTATAGGTTGAATACTAAGTTACTAGGGTGTTATTTTATATGGTGATGTTTTATTTGCTTTGTTTAAATAGGTCATATGGCCACATAATGGCCACCATCACCCAACTGAAGAAAACTTGTTCGAATTTCTTGTTTTTATGGGGAAAATGGCTTTGACATTGCTAATGTTGAGGTATATGTCTTACAAATCCTTTATAGTATACTTTAGTTTATATTCTAGTGTTCATCGTCTTTCATGTATTACACTCTATACTGTATCTTCTTTTGATTTTAGAAAATAAACTCAATATTGATGGTAAGAAGCAAGAATTAAAGAAATATGATAACAATAACCATAGAGTGACAAATGCAAAGAGAGAGAGAGAAGATAACCAATCTGGTGATACCCTTAGAGCCAATAACCTACATAAGACACACACATAGAGACTGATTGTAAAGTCTTCAGAGTCGGTGAATTCACCTGCAACACCTTGGCAACACAATGATAATGTTTTGAAGTGATGAAACACTATTTCATGTGTAAATTGTAGTCCAACCAATATTAAGTTGGAAACTCATGTTGTAATAATTGACATTTCATAAAATACAATGTATGTGGTTGAAATTATTTATAATTGCACTTGATATTGTTTAGTATTGTAATTAACATATGTAACTTTTCATTCTAAGATTAGATGAACATGCACATTATATGACTTTTTTTTTTTTTTAGTCGCAAAATCATACTATTTAGATTATGTTGATTAATAATGAACACATAAAATCAATCTAAAACTACTAAATTAGTAGTTTATGTTGATTAATGATGAACACAAATAAAATGAATATACAACTAAATTAGTTGTTTATATAATGAATATGAAACTACCAAAAAAAGATAAATGACTACTGCAAATGATAAATTTGTGATTTCAAATGACAACTAAGTTTTGCATGTTTACGAATATTAATAACTAATTTACAGTATCTTTTAACATGACCAAAATCTAGTAATATTTCTTTGGGCATTAATTGGTTTTGAATAATGACTAAAATTTGCATATATATGACTATTAGTAGCAAATTTACAATATCTTATAATACGACTAACACTATGGTCATATTTCTTTAGTCGTTAATTGGTTTTCCCGGGTGATCATATAGTAATATATTTTGTTGTATATTTGGTCATTAATTGTGGCAATTAACGACTAAATCAATGACTAAATTAATGACTAAATATACTACTAGATGATAAAATTGAGACAACTAATTAATGAATAAGCTAAAAATGATGAAAAGTTGGTCGCGTTATAAGATACTGTAAATTAGGTACTATTGGTCACCGATTAAAAAATGGTCGTTTATATGCAAATTTTAGTTCTTGTTTTAGTAACTAATTAGCCATTTTGTACTAGTGGTAGCCGTGACTCAAGTTGAAAAAATTCAATCTTTTCTTGTGCATTTTGCAAACAGGTTCGAATGTCATAAGGAGTGTCCTTGCTAATTTGTACTCTATCATGAGCATCTAACTGTATTAGAGTATTCAATAGCTTTAATCCTTCACCAATTTGAGCCATTTAAAAGTAATTTAAACTCAGTAAATGAAGGGTATACACTTTTCAAACACTTCCACAATCATACAATGTGACAATATCACACACAAAATGTGTCCCAATAATCTTATCAGATACAAAATGTATGCCAACAATAAAAAATATCTTTGAACAAACCAATAAGAGTTTTGAGTATTCCTTCATTCAATGTAATCCTTTTGTATACCCCTTTACTGAGGATTTCTAGGGCCTCTTCTCCAACTCGAAAAGATTCAATATGAGAGTCCTTTCATTTTACAGTCTTGGACTCTTTGCGTCGTGTGCTATATTTTCAGTAGCTCCAGTGTGGCCTTTAATTATTTTCTTGTGCAACACCAACTACTGAGCGGATTCTCTTGAATGTTCTTATCTGAATTAGTTCATTTTTGAAAATTGCTACCAAATCTAAAATTTCACCATGTTGGTTTCCTTGTAGAGTCACCTTTTCGTGCCTTTTATCAAAGCCGTGCAAAATTCTCTATGTTTGGAGCTCCTTTTCATTTCCTAACATTAACTATTTGAAAAGAATTCATGACTGCCACATGTGGTTACTGCGTATTTGCAATATGACTACTAAATGTGATTAATGTCTCTTCTATTCTCCTCCAACAATAATATATTTCGAAAAGAATTCAAGCCTACGAGCATATGCACCATCTTTAGCTAGAATTCACATCCAACATTCCTTTCTGATTACTTGCATAGTATTTTAGATCTCTGATTGCTTGATTATTTTGTTCAACTCGAACCTTATGGCTTGAATCATATATTGTGAAAACACAAATGAGATTTATGCGTAACCAATCTGTCAAAGTTCCAATTTAAATCAAAATTCCATTCCCATACTTTACGAGGAGCAAGATAAGAAAAAAATTGCATTGGGAACTCAACCTCATGTATATGCAAACACGATGGCATGATTTAACGTTTGGCTCACGATTTTAATGGAGAGGAACGAGCACAAAAGAAACACAGATTTTAAATGCAAATGCATATATTTAATACATATCTCGGCACATATTTAAAACGAAAGCACTTGTAAGATTTGTGATTTCGAAGCCACACGTCAAACAGAGCTAAGAAATTGATACCAAGTTTTCTAAATTCTTGGGGCTGCAGATTTATTGTATGTAGGGAATTTTGCTGATTGGAATTAATGGTTGATATGCAAGTCTATCTAGTAAAGAGACCATGAGAACCACTAGAAAATTGAAAGACTGTCAGGAAATGAATAACATTAAAAGGGAATTTTAGGAGCATCACACAAATTGATGTAGATGCAGGTTTGATTGGTGCAGAGTGTTTCAGTAGAAATTTCGAATAGAGGAAAGACATTTAAAAATAATAGACCGCTTAGGTGCAGTTCTAACAGGCAGAATTGACATGCATAGAAAGCCCACAAAACTAGTGGCTCAAACTTGAGCAACATAGGAATATGCCCACTCTGATACCATGTTAAACTCACACAAACGATAAACAAATTAGATAACTCGTGATATCCTTATTAATAAAAAATATATACATATAAAATATATGTTCTTATGACTCTTGGTTTTGATATCCAGGTGGTATCTTGGACTCCATTGACTGTTCATATTCCACACCATGACCGTCAGCGAATTAGGTGTCCAAAAAAATGAAAATTGATAGTGTCTACTTAGCATGTGTGAAGACATGCTGGAACTGAAGCAAGACTGAGATTTACTCCAAAATCAAACCATCACCATGTTAAAGTGTCATGGAAGCCTTTCATCCATGAGGAGGCTACTTGAGAAATGAACTAAAAATTTGAGAAGCATTGCCTTCACATTTTGTTGAGATTCAAGAAGATGATGAACTTAGTGAAAAGTAAGCACCTTCACTAAGTGGGGCCCGCAGGATATTTTTAGGTGTATGTCTATTTTTAGACACGGTGAGCATATTCTTAAGTTGCAGGATGCTATTTGTAGATGGTTGATCAAATGTGAAAAATAGATGAAATTCTATTTTTAGAATATTGGGCGAAGTCTATTTATAGATCGTCAATCTAAAAATAGGTGCATGTAGATTATTATTAGCCCTTAATAATAATCCGACAATAAATATCAAATTATTCTCTTGGAGCACTTTATTTCAGGGAACATATTTGGAAAATCAGTGGGCTGAAGGAATTACGCAATTGCTAGGGTTATTGCTGACTCATGCATGGAGGACTCAATTAGAACTGAAGTGGAAAAGTTATGACAGAGTTGGAAGAGTATTTACACCAGTTGTTATTTAGTTTAACTTAGTTAAGTGAGTTAAACTCAGTTGAGCTAGTTGTATCTAGTCTAACTGAAAGATAAACTAGTGACTCATAACTATAGACTCACTTGCAACAGAACAATATAGCAGTTAACTACTTGCATGTCAGTTCCAGTGGAGACCCAGTGGAGAGATAGGTGAAAGGGTGAGATGGACTATCTGTTGTGACTATAGTGATGCATTAAATGCATCTGACACACATTGGAGATGCAAATGAGGATTGTGCAGTCAAGGGAAGGCCAATTCAAATTCATTCAAAGGTCTTCTTCAGTAGGGATTGCGCAGTGGAGGCAGGCTGTCAGGAGGCAAGAAATTGGTGCATAGAGATGCAAATTTCTACATGACAGTGTGTAATGATTGTTGATTGTACTGAGAGCTTGATGTACTAAGCTTTGTATGAGATTATTACATGATTCCATTGATATACATAATATATGATAGTTGGGGTTTTTAGCTTTAAGATTTTTCGTTAAACAACTGTGTTTATGTGCGATTGATTTTCTTCATGAGTTTTGCAATTGGCGATTTAATTTCCGCAAAGAATTAAGTGGAAAGATTATGTATTTAACATAATATTAATTTGTTAGATCAGGAGGATCCGGTAATAAATTATTGTATTTATAAATTTCTACATGGTATCAGAGCAGTGTTAATCACTGGAGATTGAAATAGTGAAGAGGTGCTGAGTTTTGTGCTGGTGGACAATTCAAATTTGCTGCAGAAATTTCTTGGTGCGACAGCTGAGTATTCATTGAAATGTCTTTCAATGGGTTGCGATTAGACTATGCCCTTGAGGGTAGCTTGAATTACGTAGTCTTGAAGGACAGGATGGAGGCGGTGCTTGAAGATAATGGACTGAAGGAGTTCATTGATAGCGATGTTCCTAAGCCTACTTCTAGCGATGCTGCATTACTTGACGCATGGCAAAAGAAGGTAGCAAAGACAAGAAGAATTCTGTTGGAAGGTGTGAAAGACCATATTCTGTCAAGCCTTCACGGGAAATCCATTCCATTTGCAATGTGGAAGGCTTTTACAGATCTTTTCCAAAGCAGTAGCAACCATAGGAAGTTGGCGCTGAAAGGTAAGCTCAGAAAAATCAAAATGGAGAAGGGCAACATTATTCCAAAATATCTCATGAAGTTTGTCCAATGTAGGGATAAGCTGGGGAGTGTGGGAATTACAGTTGTTGATGATGACTTGGTCAGCTTAGCTCTGCTTGGGCTTCCGAAGAGTTGGCATAGCTACGAAGACTCTGTCAATGGACAAGAGAAACTACTGGATTGGGAGCGACTTTTGATGGATCTTGTGCAAGAAGAGATAAGGTGGAATACTAGGGATGGCTCTTCATTGCATAATGATGATGAAGACAATTTCACTTTGGCTGCCAAATCAAGGAAAGGGAAGGGGAAGAAATCTCATCCAAAATCCGTGGCTAAAGGCAAGAAGTTGGATTTGTCCAAGGTGAAGTGTTTTCACTGTCACGAACATGGGCATCTTGCCACTAACTTCCCACAGAAAAAGAAGAACAAGAAGGCTACTGGAGCTGCAGTGGGCGAGGCCTTAGCCTTGCAATTTGAATTTGATTTCTCTTTTATCACATGCTTGGTTTCAAGTGCAATGGGATCGGTGTGGTATATTGATAGTGGTGCTTCCTTCCATATGACGGGAGACAAGGAGTTGTTTAGTGACTTGGAGGAGAAGGATCTCCAAATGAATATAGAGATGGGTGACGATGGTATATATAGTGCGACCGAAATTGGAACCATTACCTTTGAGAGGGAGTCAGGTAAACCAATTTTGTTGAAATATGTTATGCATGTTCCAGGTCTGAAGAAGAACTTGGTCTCGGTCGCAATGTTGGAGCACACAGGTTATGACATTATTTTCAGCGAGGGAAATGCTTTCCTACGACATAAACAATGGGTCAAACCAAGAGGATAGGGATTCGAGTTAACAATATCTACAAGCTGGAGGTATATGGTTGCGCTGCGATGATGGGTAAAGTAGAAGAAGTGGTGAGCGAGGATGAGGGCGAATTATGGCATAGGAGATTGGACCATCTTCACCATGGCGCTTTGAGGATTTTGCAGCAGATTTCTATTGGAATTCCCAAGGGTACTCTTGCATAGTAAGATCAGTGCAAGGGATGTACTATGGGTAAGTTTGTGAAGACCACCTTTCATGAGAAGGAGAACCGTGCTTCGGTGATGATGGAGAGAATTCACACAAACGTGTGTGGACCTTTCTCGGTTGCTAGAACAACACAACACAGGTATTATGTTATATTTTTTGATGATTATTCTCGTAGATGCTATATCTTCTTCATGCACAAGAAGAGTGACACATTCTCAAAAGTTCTGTGAGTTTAAAGCATTGGTGGAGAAGGAGTCGGGGAAGCAAGTGAAGGCTCTGTGGAGCGATAATGGTGGTGAATATATCTCGAAAGAATTCAAAGACTTCTGTAGCAAAGAAGGAATTCGAAGAGAACTCATAGTGCCTCATAACCCACATCAAAACGGGGTCGCGCAGAGGAAGAACATAACGACCATGGGTGCTGCACGAGCTATGTTGCATGACTAGGGCCTACCGATGCACTTATGGGCGGAAGCATGCAACACTGCGGTTTATGTGCAAAACCGTTGTCCTCATAGAGTACTTGGCATGAGTACACCTAAAGAAGCTTTTACTAGTAAGAAGCCTGATAATTCTCATTTGAATATTTTTGGCTCATCTATTTACATTCATGTGACAAAGGACGTCAGGAAGAAGCTGGAGCCAACTGCAGAAGTTGGGATATTTGTGGGGTACACAAAAACACCCCATAATTATCGTGTGTATTTACCAAAAAGTCAAATGACTATGGTGCGACAGGATATAAAATTAAATGAGGTGAAAGCCATGAAGTTGTCGCTTGAGAGGGAGCTACACTTGCATGCAGAGGAGGAGCTACTTGTTCCCAAAGATGAGCCTCTAGATGTGGATTAGCCATAGGAGGAGATTCATGGAGTGGAGGAGTCCACTCATGCAGAACCAAACATCAGAATAGGCATAAATCGTACCACAGAAGCTGAGAGACTAAAGCTTGATGCAACACAGAATGTAGGAGTCCCTACATCACAACGCAGACAGAGACAGTCACCTGACCGATTTATTGGATACATGGCTCTTATGAGCAAGTGTATCTTGACAAATCCATCTTCTTTTGAAGAAGCAACGCGGGAGCCCACATGGGTAGATGCCATGGTGGAGGAGTAGGACTCCATTGTCAGAAACAGTGCTTGGGAGATTATTCCAAGGCCGGTGGGTAAATTAGTGGTAGGTTCAAGATGGATCTACAAGGTAAAGGAAGCTGCTGATGGGAGTGTCGAGAAGTATAAGGCAAGATTTGTTGCCCGAGGCTTCTCACAGATCGAGGGGATTGATTATGAAGAAACCTTTGCACCTGTCACACGGTATTCTTCCATAAGGACCATCCTTGCTCTCTCAGCGTAGATGGGTTGGCACATTCATCAGATGGATGTGAAGACTGTGTTCCTTTTTGGGATCATTGAGGAACAAGTGTACATTGAGCAGCCTGAAGGATTTGATATCTTCAGCAGTGAGTCGCATGTGTGCAGAATCAAAAGAGCCTTGTATGGGATGAAGCAAGCACCACATGCTTGGTACACTCAGATTGATAGCTATTTCACCGGACTTAGCTTTACCAAGAGTGAGGCAGATGAAAACCTGTACCAAACTGTGGTGGAGGGTAAACTTTTAATCATTGTTCTTTATGTTGATGATTTAATTCTAACGGGTGATGAGCAGTTGATACTCTCATGCAAGGTAGATCTTGCAAAGGAGTTTGAGATGAAGGATTTGGGCCTCCTTCGTTATTTCCTTGGATTGGAAATATGTCAGCGAGAAGGTGGACTGTTTGTGTCTCAAGGAAAGTATGCTTGGGAGATACTTGGTAAGTTTCACATGGAGGATTGCAAACCCATGGATACTCCTCTTCCAGAAAATTGGATGAAAGAGGATGCTACATCGGCAGAGGTAGTGGATGCCACTGTTTATTGACAATTGGTAGGTTCGCCCATATATTTAGTTAATACAAGACCGGGCATATGCTATGCGGTGAACCATATTAGTCAAGCGATTGTTAAGCCTACCGAGCTATTTTGGAAGGCAAGCAAGCATGTCCTGAGATATCTTAGGGGCACATCTGAGTATGGATTATGGTACAAACAAATAGATTAGGTGAAGTTGCATGGCTTCACAGATGCAGATTGGGCAGACAGCCCAATAGATAGAAAGAGCACATCAGGAGGGGTTTTCAATATTGGATCTACAATAGTTTCTTGGTACAGCAGGAAACAAAGATCCGTGGCACTCAGTTTAGTGGAAACAAAATACATGGTAGCAAGTCAAGCTGCATGTGAGGCTATCTGGATGAGGAAGATCCTGGTCGGTTTGTTCGGTTCTCATCTAGATCCTACAGTGATACATTGTGATAATTAGAGTTGAATTAAACTCTCGATTAATCCCGTGTTTCATGATATATATAAACATATTGATATCCGGTATCATCATATTAGAGATTGTGTGCAACGGAAGATCATGTTGCTTCAGCATATTCCTACAAAAGATCAGGATGCAGATATTTTGACGAAGGCGCTCAGTAGGAGCAAATTCGAATACCATAGAGGCAGGATCGGGGTGAAGGATAATCCATATCTTGTTGAGAGGGAGTGTTGAGATTCAACAAGATGACGAGCTTAGTGAAAATTAATCACCTTCACTAAGTGGGGCTTGCAGGCTATTTTAGGTGTATGTCTATTTTTAGACATGGTGAGCATATTCTATAAGTTGTAGGATGCTATTTGTAGATGGTTGATCAAATGTGAAAAATATATGAAATTATATTTTTAGAATATTGGGCGAAGTCTATTTATAGATCGTCAATCTAAAAATAGGTGCATGTCGATTATTATTAGCCCTTAATAATAATCTGACAATAAATATCAACTTATTCTCTTGGAGCACTTTATTTTAGTGAACAGATTTGGAAAAATTAGCGGGCTGAAGGAATTACACAATTCTTAGGGTTATTGGTGACTCATGCATGGAGGACTTAGTTAGAACTAAAGTGGCAAAGTTATGACAGAGTTGGAAGAGTAGTTACAGGAGTTGTTATTTAGTTTAACTCAGTTAAGTGAGTTAAATTCAGTTGAGCTAGTTGTATCTAGTCTAACTGAAAGATACACTTGTGAGAGTTTAGTGAATTAAATATTTAATTAATTCATAACTAGAGACTCACTTGCAACTGAACAAATACAACAGTTAAATACTTGCATGTCAGTTCCAGTGGAGACCCAATGGAGGGATGGGTGAAAGGGTGAGATGGACTATTTGTTGTGACTATAGTGATGCATTCAATGCATTTGAAACACATTGGAGATGCCAATGAGGATTGCGCACTCAAGGCAAGGCCAATTCAAATTCATTTAGAGGTCTTCTTCAGCAGGGATTGTGCAGTGGCGACAGGCTGTCAGGAGGCAAGAAATTGGTGCATAGAGATGCAAATTTCTGCATGACAGTGTGTAATGATTTTTTATTGTACTGAGAGCTTGATATACTAAGATTTGTATGAGATTATTACATGATTCCATTGATATACATAATATATTATAGTTGGGGCTTTTAGCTTTAAGCTTTCCTGTTAAACAACTGTGTTTATGTGCGATTGATTTTCTTTATGAGTTTTGCAATTGGCGATTTAATTTTCGCAAAGAATTAAGTGGAAGGATTCTGTATTTAACATAAGATTAATTTGTTAGATCGGGAGGATCCTGTAATACATTATAGTATTTATAAATTTCTACACATTTAAGAAATGATAAAGGAAAAAGAAACAATGAGGACGATGTTTAATTCAAGGGGGGAAGATGTGATACCCCTTATGCAATTGGTTTTTTGCAAAACATTGTTATTTTTATTTACTTGTAAATATTTTGGAAGTATTGGTTGTGGGGCCAAGACTAAATTTGGTTGAAAAGATGTAAATTTTAATATATTGTTTTGAATAAAATATTATTGTATTTATTGTTATTTGGAAATATAAGAGGAGTTAGCATGTGATTAGTCAGACTCCCAACTGTTAGGAAGCAGTTATGAATCAATTGTAATCCAAGAAAGGGCAATTTTGAAGTGAAAATGGTCACAGTTAAATGCTCCATATCTCAGGGATTTTATCCCATCACCCATAGTTAAGAATCAATTGTAATCCAAGAAAGGACAATTTAGAAGTGACAATGGTCACAGTTAATGTAATGACTCTCTCTTCCATTTTTTTTTTCTTTTCTTTATGAACACCTCTAAATGGGTAACTAGTATTTTTCTATACTTAGTATTTCTACACTTACGTTTATTGCTCATACTTCGAATTTATTTATAAGTTAATTTGAACTTAGTTATAATTTTCCCCTTAAGGAATAATTCTTCTCCTTAATACGACGGAGACAGAGGACTACACATACTTGCCTTCATTCGTTTGTGAAAATTTAGTTCCATAGTTATTTTTAATCCACAATTTCATATTCAATTTAAGGCATCACGATCTTACCTTCACCCAATATATAATTATGACTAATTACAACATTTCCATTTCAATAATCCACTACAATTTACTAGGTTCCACTTTATATTTTTTTTAACATAAAAATTTGATTATAAAGTGCACTTTCTACTATAATTAGTTCAAGTGTTAATTAACTAAACTTTAGAACTTCCTTATTGTAATGTAACGTATAGAGTATTTCCATACCCCTTTTCGCATTTTCATGGTTTCATATCACTCTATGACTTTTTAATTCATTTTAATGGTTTCGGTAATGTACATGCAGTAGATGGGAGCTATCCCTCATACGTCTATCCATCATTTATTCTTTTTAAATCCAATGTAGTTTCTAGCATTATTGAAAATAACTATACTAATAGTATGTACATGAAATCAGATCTCAATTGAGCTCATTTATTTAGTAGTTGAGAGTTAACGCTACTCACAAGATCTGGGTCGTCAAGCCCCATCCCATCTGGTATTGGGAAATTAAATATGGTTTAATACCCTCGTACCCCATCACATGGGTCTCGTACACCATCACATAGGTCTTTGATGAAATCCCGCCAAAACCGAGGAACCCAAATCTACGCTTCAATTTAATACACGTGGAAGATGCAGATTTATCCACGATTGGGTTTTTTCTGCCTCCATAAATGCTCTTGGTTTTCACAAGGGTTCCATTCCTTGGTTTATTTCGATGTAAGTCATTTGGTTATCTAGTTTATGTCTTTACAAAAGAATGCTCTCAGGTTGTAGCCAAGCGCTATTGAACCTACATACTATGCACCCTGACCAGGGATTCAATATGCTACACACACTCTGCGATGTTTTCAATTTATAGGGTAACTCACGGCATTTCTATTATCCTTTTTTTTTTCTTCATTTTGACTTCTAGTTTTACGACTTCAATTTACCAAATACTAATTTATGTTTTCAATTTGCCTACGTTCAGCATCAACGATGGCATCAAGCTTTCCACAAAGATCTCACAAGTAAGTCTTCGCTTTTTTGTTCATTTAGAAACTGTATTCGTTTATTGAATATCCTCTAGACCCATTTAATGGGCCATATGTTTGGGTTTGCCTCATCATGTTATTCAACTCTTTGATAGGATTTCGATTATATGCCATTCATAATGGAGTATACATTTATCCCTTTTTTTTAAAGTTGGAGGGTTAACTGGTATAATATTTAACTTGTGGGAAGCCCACACTTTTCCATAGTGCAAGGTTCTTCTATCACTCTTACCTTCCATGATATTATTGAAATTGCAAATATTATTTGTGGAATGGTCTAATTCGCTGATTGTAACCATGTTTTCACGATTCTATTTCTTCTGAAAAATCTGCTATTACTTCTTAGCATCAAGTATTCAATGAATCCTTTCAACTATCGTTTTCTTTTTCAAACTGTATCGTATGTTTTTAAATTCCTTTCTGGGCAAACACTAATTTCTCAGTTTTTCTTAATTGAGACTGATAGATTTAGGAATACCCTGATCGTATGACACATTCCAATGCTACAACGTCTCGACTATTTGGCCACCGTGTTCACACCGGACAATGCCTTTGGGTAGGTTATCGATAATTACGATCTTCCCGGTCACTGAATACTCTTGTTGTCCTTTAATTTTGAGCAAGAGTTCGATAAATCTACAGTTTGTTTTTCGTTACATGTATACATGTTTCTGTAATTTTTTCAATTAATGGTCCTCCCTTAACTCACTTTGTACTAGATGCTTATTACTTCCATGTTTAATACTAACCCATTTTCCTTGTTGGCTTCTGGACTTACAGGTTTTGTATGGATCCTAATCCAAAAGGTTATGGAAATTAACTGTATTTGTAATAACTATTCCAGTTTTCCATTAGTGATATATTTAGAAAATGTTTAAATATATGTAATGGTGGATTTTTTCATATGCAGGTAAGTAGAATGACACCTCAGATGCTACAATCTCATTCCCACTTCGATATTCTAGTCTATAGTCTTTAATTTGTGACTCTACTTCTGCACATGTCAGATTTTCGAAACGATGAGTTTCTTGTATGCTCCTACGATTACCCATCTCTAGATTCTTTTTTGTTTTATAGGAAAGGGTTAAATTGGACACTCATGTGTAATTTTCATAGTTTCATTGTGTAATTATTTACCGGACATTTCATAAACTTCTACTCCTATTTATGAACATTTTTAATTCTATGAAATATATTTAGAGAATCATAAAGTAAAATTTATATATAAATAGAACAATGTTTATATATGTATTAAGTACTGGAGTGATTTCTGTTAAATGTAATTCTTCCTAGCAAAATTGTCAGTACTGGTTGCTTTTCTGTGTATTATTAGGTTATGTTTCAAACTATGTATAAGTTATAGGTACAATCTGCAAATAGAACATATATATGTGTGTGTGTGTGTGTGTGTGTGTGTGTTCTATTTGTAGATTGTACCTGTAACTAATCACAATTCTATGTACAATGCAAAATTACGAAGTCCACTTCTCAATAAGATAGTATGGTATAATTGGTATTACGTATATAACTTGAAATATTCAATTATATTTAAATACCAAAATTACATATGTTCTATAAGTTAATTTTATACAGATACAGTCATGTTTTATATGAGTATATAGGCCAACATACCATTATGTAGGTAAAGTTTAATATTTTTATTAGACAGTATGATAAATTTGAGATAGTCAACATTTTAATATACACATATTCTCTGTTCAGACATGTTATTCATCTCCTTTCTTTATGATATGCATAAATTCATCTGGTATATGATACAATAACTAATTTAGGGTACAATGTATGAGTTGATCATGCATGTACATTTATTCTTCTTTTAAATAATTCTACAGTGCAGATTTAAGCATGTCTCCATAAATTTACAAATTCTATCTTTTTCTTTCTCTTGCTAATACAGGAATATTTAACTGTACAATATCATATATTTTAAGATATAAGAATATGTAAATATATCTGTTTTATTTTCTATATATATAACTTGCTATTTAGAATTTGTTTTCAAATAACTACACAATTTTCTACCAGCATAATAAAACAACTAAATCTACAGCCATGTTAGTTTCTTATGAGGTACCTAACCTCAGATCTAGACCCATCGTTAGGTTTAGACATTTTGAGAGTTAGTCTTCACAGAGCATATCTGTACAACAATATAGATTTTATTATTGCTTCTATAGTAAGTATCTATTAAATGTACAAACCAGTAATAGATAACAATACTTATAATTTTTCAAGTTTCTAACACATAATTAAACTCAAAATTTCTTTGCATTTTAACATGGCTATCTTCCCACTTTCATAAATCACCACAACAACATAATTTAAGTCAAAGGCCTTTACAAATTAACTGTGCGTACCAATTAGTTTTCACTAGTTACCTCCCAACCTTAAAGCTCTTTCTCTACAGGTCACTCCTGAGCAGAGACCTTTTCCTCCAATGATAGAAAACCCTTTGTCTATCCTGAAATAGCTTATTAAAGCTTTGCTTTCACCTAGGCTATTTCCCTTAACTGTGTCCAGTTAATTCAGGATGTTGTATTCCTGTTGGCCTAGGATTTCCCTTTGTTTCTTCCACAAAGGTACTCTTAAAGCTAGCTTTTTCGCTTTTCCAACTTTATTCCACCTCTTCCCAATCTTTTCCTCTTTATTGGGGTAATTAGATATTTATCTCCAAATATAATTTTAATATCTTACTTTATTCCTTCCAAGGATTTCTGGAAGTCTAGGAAAATCTTACACCTTATCCATCCTCATGGATTGTGTTCTCAAATCTCAAATCTCAATCTAGTCATTACACATAATTTTTCCATTTTATTTTATTAATTTAAATAATAAAATAAATTCACATAAATTTTTTCCATTGGGGCCCACTGTACCCTTTTGGACTTGTTCAAATTCCAACTAAAAGCATAACAAACTGGGGATATTACATATTTCCCCTCTAAAAAACAAACATTGTCCTCGGCGTTAACAAAATAAATAACAAAATCACTGTTTAAACAGGGATGGATATTTTTCTATCATATCAGCCTCTCGCTCCCAAGTAGCCTCTTCGGGTGCAAAGTGCCTTCACTACACTTTCACCTTGGCCACTGTCCGGTTCTAGAGCTCAATTTCTTCCCGCGCCAAGATTCAAAGTGGCTTTGGAAGGAATTCCCCTTCCGATTCCACCTGTATCACATTCAAATCAATAGCACGAGTAGGATCATGCACATATTTTTTTAATAACGAAACATGAAATACATCATGAACCTTAATGTGAATGGGTAAATCCAACTTATATGCAGCTGGTTCAACTCTTTCCAGTACTTCAAAAGGTCCAGAGTAACGCGGGGCTAGTTTTGCATAGCTTCCAGTGTGCAAAGTACTCTTCTTAGGCTTAATCCTTAGATACACATGATCACCCACGCTGAATTCTCTGTGAATTCTGTTTTTTTCTGCATAACTTTTCTGCCTGTCTTGTGCTATTTTGATGTTTTGTTGAATTTTCTTCACAATTCTCTTCATTTCCTGTAAAGCTTCCGGTCCAAGTATTAATTTATCTTCAGGTTGACTCCAACTTAGAAGGGTATCACACTTTTTTCCATATAGTGCTTCAAAAGAACTCATCTTTATGGAAGCTTGGTAGCTATTGTTATAGGAAAATTCAGCTAAATGTAGGTAGTCTTCCTATTTTTTTGGCCTATCCATGACATACATCCTTAATATATCTTCTAAAATTTGGTTTTTTTTCTTTCTGTTTGGCCATCAGTTTGAGGGTGATAGGAAATACTGAAATTTAATTTAGTTCCCATACCTCCAAACAAACTCCTCCAAAATGCTGCAGCGAACTTTTAATTTCTATCTGAAATGATCATCTTAGGAATACCATGCAATTTTATAATCTCCTTCATGAAGGCATTGGCTACTTGAGCTGTACCAAATGTTGACTATACAGGTATAAAGTGAGCAGCCTTATTCAAAGTATCAACTGCAACCATGATAGAGTCATGTTGGTATTTGGTCCTTGGTAAACCAGTAATAAAATCCATGGAAAAAGTCTCCCACTTCCATTTTGGGATGGGTAAAGGATTCAGAAACCCAGCTGGATGCTGATGTTCAACCTTTACCTGTTGGCATTCTATACATCTAGCCAAATAATTTTCCACATCCTTTCTCATTCCAGGCCATAACAGATTCTTTCTTAAAGTTGAAAGTAACTTCTGGTATCTAGGATGACCAGTATAGGGTCTTGTATGGTACTCATCCAAAATTTCTTTCTTTAAAGAGTCCACTTCAGGAATGTATAATCTGTCTCGACTATAACAAATTAATCTTCTTTGGTTCTCTATATACCCTTTCATTTCTTTTTTTAGCATTTGGGACTAAAGTTTTTCATAGTTTTGGTCTTGTATCACCACTTCTTGTATTATTCCTTCTAGGTCAAAGTTGACACTACTCCCAACATTACTCACACTTTGCCAAGCATTTCTGCTTAATGCATTTGAAATCTTGTTTTCCTTACCTTTAATATGTTTGATCTCTATGTCAGACTCACTAAGAAAGAGTAGCCACCTGGCTTGCCTAACATTCAAATATGTTTGAGTGAAGAAATACTTTAGGCTGATATGATCTGTCATTAGCACAAACATTTTCCCTAAAAGGTAATGTCTCCACATCTTTAGAGTGTGTATTACAGTAGCTAGTTCTAAATCATAAATACTATAATTTTTTTCATGTTTCTTGAGTTTTCTAGATTCATAGGCTATAAAATAATTTTCTTATAGGAACACTCCTCCTAATCCTTCTCCACACGCATCCATGCACACTACAAATTCTCGATCTGGGTCACCAATCTTTAAAATAGTTGCTATTGTAAGTTTCAGTTGTAGTTGATCAAAACTGCTTTGACATTTTTCAGTATATTCAAACTTAACTCCTTTCCTTTGTAGGGATGTAATAGGGTAAGATAAGGCTGGGAATCTCTCCACAAACCTCCTATAATATCCTGTAATTCCCATGAAGGATCTTACAGAAGACACATCAGTAGGTACAAGCCACTCCCTTATTGCTTTGATCTTCTCTGGGTCTACTGATAATCTTTTTTTTGAAATTATATGGCCCAGATATTGAATTTTATCTTTGAAAAATTCACATTTATTGAACTTAGCATATAACTTTTTTTCTCTGAGTGTCTATAAAACAATTCTAAGGTGTTCCCGATGCTCAACTTCATTCTTAGAGTAAACCAAAATGTCATCAATAAAAACTAGTACAAATTTGTCCAAGTATTTATTTAAGACACTGTTCATTAAGCACATAAAAGTAGTAAGGGAATTAGTCAACCCAAACGATAGGACCACAAATTCAATTTGTCCAAGTATTTATTTAAGACACTGTTCATTAAACACATAAAAGTAGCAGGGGAATTAGTCAACTCAAATGGTAGGACCACAAATTCATAGTGTCCATACCTGGTCTTAAAAGCAGTTTTACTTATATTTTCCTCCTTAATTCTTAATTGATGGTAGCTTGTCCTTATATCAATTTTCAAAAAGACTGTTGCCCCTCTAACTTGGTCAAAGAGGTCATTTATCCTAGGTAAAGGATATCTATTTTTGATTTTCAGCTTGTTCAAATGACGATAGTCAATACACATTCTAAAGGTACCGTCTTTCTTTTTCACAAACAACACTGGTTCTCCCCATGGGGATACACTTAATCTAATGTAAACTCTGTCCAAAAACTCTTGTAGCTGCATTTTCAACTCCATCAGTTCTGGAGTACACATTTTGTATGGGGCTCTAGGAACTAGAGTTGCTCCCGAAACTAAGTCAATTGAGAAATCAATTTCTATCCTAGGGGCAGATGAGGGATTTCATCTGGAAACGCGTCTTTGAATTCTCTGATAACAGGTAATGTTTCTAAATGATTTTCTTCTGCTTGTTGTCCTAATTATTCTACATGGACAGAGTACACATGGAAACCCTTCCTAGCAATCCTTTTCAATTGAAGAGCTGAAATTTTTCTCACTGATATAGGCTTGGGTTTACCTTTTACTACAACAGGTTTTCCCTCACTATTTATGCAATGTATTGTCTTGTCTAAGAAGTTTAACATGGCTTTCTGCTTTTCCAACCAGTCCATGCCTACCAGTACATCATAAGACCCTAAAGGCGGAATATTTAGATTTAATTCTGTTTGGTATCCATTCAGATTTATGGCTATTTGGGGTAACTTATGAGTCACTTTCCGTTTTGTACAAGTAGCCAGCTGAACTAACCATGACTGCTGAAATTTTTCTAACTTTAAGTTACATTTTTCTACCATTTGAGGATTAATGTAACTTAAAGATGCACCTGGATCTATTAAAACAAAAACAGATTGGTCAACAATCATACCTTCTACTTCAACCATAGTGGACTGATGTTCTGCTTGACAATCTTCCCGAGTAGCACTGATTTTGGGGATGTTTCTTGGCACATAATTTACAGTTGTTACTTCTCTCAGTACTTGTATGGTCTGAATGTTTCTCTGTGGAAAATCCCTCAATAAATGAGGTTCTTCACAACCGCAACACTCTAAAGGTTCTCTCATTTTAATAGTCCCCTCTCTTTTATTGTTTCCATTCATCTTTTTAGACCCTATTTATGATTGAGCAGTTTGATTTTCTCCCATTTTGTTGAACTTCTTTCTTTGCTAGTTTCTCCCAAAGTTCTTCAGATATTCTAGTTTTGTTTTCTTTCCACTAGAGTCACCCTTCTCTTTGTTTTGCCAATTATTTGCTTGTTCACTTTTGCCCTTGAATTGCTGGTAACACAGCCTTGCTTTGCACACCACCTCATCCATGGTATTGGGGTTATCAAACTCTATATTTTCCTTGTATATAGTAGGTAGACAGTTTAAAAACCATTGTACCTTTGCTTTCTCCTCTCTTATATAGGGTACATAGCGTAACAGATTGGTGAGTTTGATTACGAACTCATCAATTGTAAGCTGTCCCAATCTGAGTTCGTGAAATTCTTTGGGTTTATCATCATAATAGCATTCATTGAGGTATCGATTTTTTAACTTGACTTGGAAATCCTCCCAAGTAATAGTTTTCTCATCAATGACATGGACCATCTTTGTTTCTTCCCACTACAAGGTAGCCTTACCTTGCAATTGATAGGTAGCCAACCTGGCTCTCAAATTACTTTCATATTCATAAACCTGAAAGTACTTTATCATATTCAGAAGCCACGCTTCAACATCTTCCTCCTTCTCTCCATCATAGGAGGGAGGTTCGATTTTCCGGAATTCACCTTGCAATTCCTTGATCCTCCTAGACTCCTGTCTAGAGGCATCGTCTTCCTCATAATATTCTGAGTGATTTACTCTTCCCTTTCTCTTCCTTCCGGAATCTTCACCTTCTTGACTATTCTGAGATGTAAATTCTCTTATTAATCTATCTTGCTCTTCACTTGCAAAGATAGCCTTCATTGTGGTTTTTCAGTTGCTCTATTTCTCTTTGCATTCGATGCAACATAGCCATCAATGGAGCATTTGAATATGGTGTATTTTCTCCACCACCCAGATCCACATACAGCTCTTTGCTCATGGTTCACAACTATATACGTCAACACTGTTTCACAATACATGAAATTAAACATTAGTGAAATTTAATTTAATAAACAATTTTACAATAACATAATTTTTTCTGGTGTGAGCACACATTTTTTCCCAATGTTTTAACTTGGGCTCTGATACCATTTGTAACGCCTTTCTCTTCCATTTTTTTTCTTTTCTTTTCTTTTCTTTGTGAACACCTCTAAATGGGTTACTAGTATTTTGCTATACTTAGTATTTCTACACTAACGTTTATTGCTCATACTTCGACTTTATTTATAAGTTAATTTGAACTTAGTTATAATTTTCCCCTTAAGGAAATAATTCTTCTCCTTAATGCGACAGAGACAGAGGACTACACATACTTTCCTTTATTCGTTTGTGAAAATTTAGTTCCATAGCTCTTTTTAATCTACACTTTCCTATTCAATTTAAGGCATCACGATCTTACCTTCACCCAATATATAATTATGACTAATTACAACATTTCCATTTCAATAATCCACTACAATTTACTAGGTTCCACTTTATATTTTTTTTTGACATAAAACTTTGACTATAAAGTGCACTTTCTACTAGACTTAGTTCAAGTGTTAATTAACTAAACTTTAGAACTTCCTTATTGTAATGTAATGTATAGAGTATTTCCATACCCCTTTTCACATTTTCATGGTTTCATATCACTCTATGACTTTTTAATTCATTTTAATGGTTTCGGTAATGTACATGGAATAGATGGGAGTTGTCCCTCATACATCTATCCATCATTTATTCTTTTTAAATCCCATTGTAGTTTCTAGCGTTATTGACAATAACTATACTGATAGTATGTACATGAAATCAAATCTCAATATAGCTCATTTATTTGGTAGGTGAGAGTTAACGCTACTCACGAAGATCTGGGTCATCGAGCCCCATCCCATCCGGTACTGGGAAATTAAATCTGGTTTAATACCCTCGTACCCCATCACTTGGGTCTTGTACACCATCACATAGGTCTTCGACAAAATCCCACCAAAACCGAGGAACCCAAATCTATGCTCCAAGTTGATACACGTGGACGATGTAGATTTATCCTCGATTGGGTTTTTTTCTGCCTCCATAAATGCTCTTGGTTTTCACAAGGGTTCCATTCCTTGGTTTATTTCGATGTAAGTCATTTGGTTATCTGGTTTCTGTCTTTACAAACGAATGCTCTCAGGTTGTAGCCAAGATTTATTGAACCTGCATATTATGCACCCCAACCAGGGATTCAATATGCTACACACACTCTGCAGTGTTTTCAATTTATACGGTAACTCACGGTAATTATATAATCCTTTTGGTTTTCTTCAATTCGACTTCTGGTTTTACGATTTCAATTTACCAAATACTAATTTCTGTTCTGAATTTTCCTACGTTCAACATCAATGGCGGCCTCAAGCTTTCCACAAAGAGTTGACAAGTAAGTCTTTGCTTTTTTATTCCTTTAGAAATTGTATTCATTTATTGAATATCCTCCAGACCCGTTTAATGGGCCATACGTTTGGGTTTGCCTCATCATGTTATTCAACTCTCTGATAGGATTTCAATTATATGCCATTCGTAATGGAGTATACGTTTATCTCCTCTTTTTTTCAAGTCGGAGGGTTAACTAGTATAATAGTTAACTTGTGGGAAGCCCACACTTTTCCATAGCGCAGAGTTCTTCTATGACTCAAGTACCTTCCATGATCTTATTTAAATTGCGAATATTATTTGTGGAATGGTCTAATTCACTGATTGTAACCTTTTTTTATGATTTTGTTTCTTCTGAAAAATATGCTATTACTTCTTAGCATCAACTATTCAATGAATCCTTTCAACTATCGTTTTCTTTTTCAAACTATACTGCATGTTTTTAAATTCCTTTATGGGAAAATGCTAATTTCTCATTTTTTTCTTAATTAAGACTGGTAGATTTAGGAATACGCCGATCATATGACGCATTCCAATGCTGCAACGTCTCGACTATTTGGCCACCATGTTTGTACTAGACATCGCCTTTGGGTAGGATATCGATAATTACGATCTTCTCAGTCACAGAATACTCTTGATATCCTTTAATTTCGAGAAAGAGTTCCATAAATCTACAGTTTGTTTTTCACTACATGTATACTTGTTTCTGTAATTTGTTTTAATTAATGGTCCTCTCTTAACTCACTTTGTACTGGATGCTTATTACTTCCATGTTTAATATTAACCCATTTTCCTTGTTGGTTTTTGGACTTACAGGTTTTTTATGGATACTAATCCAAAAGGTAATGGAAATTAACTGTATTTGTAATAACTATTCCAGTTTTCTGTTAGTGATATATTTAGAGAATATTTAAATATATGTAATGGTGGATTTGTTTATATGCAAGTAAGTAGAATGACACCTCAGATGCCGCAATCTCATTCCCACTTCGATCTTCTGGTCTATGGTCTTTAATTTGTGACCTTGCTTTTACATAGGTCAGATTTTCGAAACAATAAGTTTCTTGTATGCTCCTACAAGTACCCTTCTCCAGATTCCTTTCTATTTTATAGGAAAGGGTTAAATTCCCTCATGTGTAATTTTCATAGTTTCGTTGTGTAATTATTTACCGGACAATTCATAAAATTCTACTCCTATTTATGAACATTTTTCATTTTATGAAATATATTTAGAGGCTCATAAATTACAGTTTATATATAAATAGAACAATGTTTATATATGTATTAAGTACTGGAGTGATTTTTGTTGAATGTAATTCTTCATAGCAGAATTGTCAATACGTGTTGCTTTTTTGTGTATTATTAGGTTTTGTTTCAGACTATATATGTGTGTGTGTGTGTGTGTGTGTGTGTGTGTGTGTGTTCTGTTTGCAGATTGTACCTATAGCTAATCACAATTCTATGTACAATGCAAAATTCCGAAGTCCATTTCTCAATAAGATAGTATGGTATAATTGGTATTATGTATAAAACTTGAAATATTCAATTATATTTAAATACCAGAATTACATATGTTCTATAAGTTAATGTTATATGGATACAGTCATGTTATATATGAGTATATAGGCCAACATACCAATATGTAGGTACAGTTTAATATTTTTATTAGACAGTATGATAAATTTGAGACAGTCAACATTTTTATATACACATATTCTCTGTTCACACATGTTATTCATCTCCTTTCTTTATGATATGCATAAATTCATCTAGTATATGATACTTTAACTAATTTAGGGTACAGTGTTTGATTTGATCATGCATGTACATTTATTCTTCTTTTAAATAATTCTATAGTGCAGATTTATGCATGTCTCCAGAAATTTACAAATTCTATCTTTTTCTTTCTCTTGCTAATACATGAATATTTAACTATACAATATCATATATTTTCAGATATAAGAATATGTAAATATATCTAGTTCATTTTCCATATATATAACTTGCTATTTATAATTTGTTTTCCAGTAACTACATTGTTTTCTACTAGCATAATAAAACAACTAAATCTACAGCCATGTCAGTTTCCTATGAGGTACCTAACCTCAGATCTTGACCCATCGTTGGGTTTTAGATATTCCAAGAGTTGGTCTTCACAGTGCATGTTTGTAAAAAAATATAGATTTTATTATTGCTTCTATAGTAATTATCTGTTAAATACATACTAGTAACATATAACAATACTTGTAATTTTTCAATTTTCTAACACATAATTAAACTCAAAATTTCTTTGCATTTTAACATGGCTATTTTACCACTTACATAAATCATCACAACAAAATAATTTAAGTCAAATGCCTTTACAAATTAACTGTGCATACCAATTAGGTTTGACTAGTTGCCTCCCAAACTTAGAGCTTTTTCTCTACAGCTCACGCCCGAGCAGAGACCTTTTCCTCCAGTGATAGACAACCCTTTATCTATCTTGAAACAAATTATTTAAGCTATGCTTTGCCCAACCTGTTTCCCTTAACTGCATCCAGTTAATTCAGGATGTTGTATTCCTGTTGGCCTAGGATTTCCCTCTGTTTCTTCCACAAAGGTACTTTTAAAGCTAGCTTTTATGCTTTTCCAGCTTTATTCCACCTCTTCCCAATAATTTCCTCTTTATTGGGGTAATTAGATATTTATCTCCAAATCTAATTTAAGTATTTTACTTTATTCCTTCCAAGGATTTCTAGAAGACTGAGAAAGTCTTACACCTTATCCATCCTCATGGATTGGGTTCTCTGATCTCAAATCTCAATCTAGTCATTGCACATAATTTTTTCATTTTATTTTATTAATTTATAATAATAAAATAAATTCACATAAATGTTTTTCATTGGGGTCCACTGTACCCTTTTGGACTTTGTTCAAATGTCAACTAAAAGCATAGAAAATTTGGGGATATTACACAGAGTGTACAAAGTACCTCCTCGTGCGCATTGGTTAAAATAGAATTTGGTTGAGGAGAGGTCTGGGATCAAATCCCACCCCCTCACATTTTGGAAGTTTCATTATAATGTTATGTGGGTGGTGTGCGGGTCCGCTCCGTGATGGTTCGACCCAACCGCATCCCATCTCCGTGTATATGGTTGGTAACGTTTTGTTTTGGGACCACTCGCTTGGGGTCGACCACATGGGTCGTGGGTTCGACCTCTACCGCCCTGTTCTCTATGCCGGCTCCGGTCGTAATGCGATGGTGTGGGTGGTGCACCGTTATGATATATGGTTCTTGTTGCGGAAGTTTCGGTGATGGGTTGACAACTTGCCCCCCCAACCATTTATAATATGTATTATAGTTATGGAGTGGCAGGGTTGGTGGTCCCGCCACCTCATTTTTTTTTAAAAATTACTATTATTTTTTTATTTTTTAAAAGGAATTGGTTATTTTTTAATTTTTCCCAAATAAGGGTTCTTGGGAAATTTAAAGAGGCCACATTTTCGCCCACTCTTGGGTGTTGGGTTTCCTACAGTTGACGATGAAATTGTGGGATATTTAAACCTGGCCCACTTCCCCGCAAACTTTGACTTGCTCTAACTTCTCCATACGAGCTCGGATTGGAGATCCGTTCGCACCATTGGAATCGAGGGCGAAGAGCACTTTGGTTCGAGGAAAAATCATACCACTTTGAATATTGACCATTTCGAGCTCTCTTGGTCTCCTAAGGGTGTCCGGAGCCACCTGGATCATTTAAATATCGATTCACCCCCTCGTCTCTCAGTATTTTTCCCAACAATTTGTATATACCTATGAGGTTAGCTCCACAAATCCTTTTTTTCATGATAATTTTCTTCTAAAAATATTCCAATCATGTTGAAATGAAAATGCCCATAATCATAGAGATAAGTTCAAAAAAGAAGTGTCAATATAAGCCTTGACAACAACACAAAATAGTTGAGACTTTTCTTCCTACCAAGTATAGATCCATCTTAAGCGATGGATGTAGCAAGAGCTAATTTAAGAAGGATCAAAGCCCTTTGATGTGTAAACCTATTTTAGAGTGAAAATACTTGGAAAATGGATTACACATTAGCGAGATGCACCCCTTTGGTACTTTGATAACTCCATGGTTAGAATGGATGTATAGTAGTTTCATATATATATAACACTTGGATGTATACATACAATATAGGTAAAACTTAAAAATTCTAATAAACATTTGCTAGATTTGAGACAAACCAAAAAACATATATCTAAAAAAGAACCAAAATGTAAAATAATAAGAGTATTGTAGATATATATATATATATATATATATATATATATATATATTGAGCATTGAAATATTTTATTGATGACTTGCATTGTCCATATTAAAATGGTTTTTTTACTTATTAATATAATTTTTACATACACATCAATTTTTTTAAAATGACAAATGTCAATTTTCTACTAAGAATTGAATGAATTTCACATTCCCTCCTCTTATTAAAGAGTAATTGAATATTTTAACTTTCAATTATTTCTTAAAATATTAAACTAGCAATTGCACCAAATGTTGCAAAGGAAACATGTTAAGGCATAAATTAAATCGTGAGATATATAAGATCATTGAATATAAAAATTAGTAAACAAAATGTCATTAAAAAATTAGAATATAAAGAGAAATCACTTAAATTATGCCAAATTTACATATTCTATAACCTTTCCAACATAGATTTCTCTCAATCTTCAAAGATGCTCTTTCAAGTTCCAATAGCAAATATTTAATAAAAAATGTGTTTTTTTTTCAATATTGAACCATCTCCTTGATCAAAATCTTATAGTCTTTTACAACTCGCTCTTAAGGTGATTGGATTTTCCTTTTCTTGTCCTTGCTTAACTTCTTTTAGGCATTTGAACTGTCCAGTGATAGAGGAGGTTTATATTCAAAGTTGTTGTTGGTTGTTGTTTTTTTGATATTCCGGAAATGACAAATTCAAAATTTACCATCGGATGAACTACTTTGGGGAATTTAGACTTGGTTTGTGATAGAGGTGGTTTATATTCATAGTTTTTCTTCTTCTTCTTCTTCTTCTTTTGAAATGACAAATTCAAAATTCACCATTGGATGAACTACTTTGGGGAATTTAGGGATCGTTTGTGATAGAGGTAGTTTATATTCATAGTGGAAAATGAAAATTCAAAATTTACATTGGATGAACTAGTTTAAAGGAGATCTATGAAATAGATATATCAATAAAGTTAGTCAATGACATAGAAACTTTACATATTTTGATAGGAGAGAAGTGGATCTTTTTGTCGAGCATTGATTAAATAGTTATTTTAGCTAACATAACAAATTTAATTCATTTTTAATAGATACCATGGTTAACTCTTATGGTATCATCCACAATATTTCCTTTATTCAACATGATATTCTACGAGACTTGACTATGTATTTGACGAGGAAGGGGCCTATAAATAAATGCAAAAGTCCTTTTTTACGCTTTAGACAACAAAACCTATTCTGAAAAAGTGGGAAAAGGCCGTGAAGTGTACATTTGATGTTGAGATTGTTTCCTTCCACATATGTTTTGGTGCATATTTCTTTCTCCTCTCATAGTCATTTTTGACCAATTTTCAATATTTAACTCTCACTTGATCAAAATATTATAGTCTTTTACATTCTACCCTGCATATAATTTTATCATTTACCCTGCACATAAATTCAAAATGTACCCATTTCATATTTGAATTCTTTTATGATATCTATTTCCCTTAACTCAAAAATGTACCCATTTCATATTTGAATTATTTTATGATATCTATTTCCCTTTAACTGCACAAAATTCCTACAAGTTACAACTCAAGCTTGCGTACCTATTAAATAATCTTTATGTTAATTTAGATACAACCATCTTATATGCACTTTTATCGAGGAAATAATTTAAAAACTCAAGTGAAAAAATTCTAGTCTTCCTCTAATATCCATTTTATGTTAATTTAGATACAACCATCTTATATGCAATTTTACTGAGGAAATAATTTAAAACTCAAGTGAAAAAATCTCAATCTTCCTCTAATATCCATTTTCCCTAACACTGCCAAATTTATACCATTTACAGACTCAAGCTCACTTTCCCTCCCAAATTATTCTTGATCCATGAAATGATTCCAAGTTAGTTTGGTCACAACCATCTTATATGCAATCTTTCTAAGAGCATAATTTATAACTTAGGTGGTAGGGACTAAGCTACTATGTAGCACTTATTTATAGTTAATGTCAAGACCAAAAAAAGCTTTCCATCCTTTATTAATCATTTCTCAATGCTACAACTCCAATGAATCTTGTGATGAAGGTCAACTCTAAGATATTATCACAACCTCTATCTCATCTTATATCACCTTATATCAACCACCTCTCAATGACTTCATGAATAGTTCAAGTACTAATTGGGAAAGTATTGAAATAAAAGTGAAATGTTATAGTGGAGCATCAATTATCTAGAAAACAATGGTGACATCTTCTCCCTTCATAAGGAAAATGATTGACACGGAAATATTTAAGAGGAAACAAAGGCTTGGACAAAATTATTAAACCTACAAACACTAATAGGTGTTGGAAAAAATTTCTCACCAACCCGGACTTTTATCACCTAGCAAAAAATGATAGATTCTTTTAACTTCAATATGGAAAAAATGATACAAATGAATTTGTTGAAGAATAACTTAATCTCATTGAGAGCTAAAAAACACACTATAATAAAATAAATGTGAAGGATGAAGAGGATGTTGTAATAAATATTTTTATATATACAATGAAATTAAAATATAAAAGTTTCAATGTAAAGGAAGAATTTGAAAAAGGAGAAAGAATAGGTTTGGAAATTTACATATAAGTTAACTCTTTTTGAAAACGACGTCTCTTTTGGTCATCTTAATAAAAATTTTCTTACTAGTTCCTTCTCTCAAATATAATATCTCAACTATTTTCATCCTTAAGATCCAACATGATCCAACAGAAATTATCGGCACGTACATACTCGTTTATATCATGTTCTCCGAGACAGACCCCAAGGCCATTGTCCGCGATCGTCACGTATCCGTACATCCTAAATTCATGCACGAAGAAAAAAATATAAATATCATATGCTATTTTCTATTAATATCCAAGAGCTAGTCGTAGTCATAGTAGATAAAATCTCGTATACACACTATATTGTATTTAATCAAATAGAGTTACATATATACATCAAGTATTGTCTCAAGATAGGGAAGCTATCTTGGACACACAATAAGTTGGTTGAGAGAATATCTCAAACTCACACCAAACTAGGAACTTACGTTTAGCTAACTCCTATTTAATAGGCATAGACTCTATACATAGAAAGTCACAACCGAAAGACAAGTAGGAATTACATATTCCAAACACTCCCCCTTAATGACTACTTGTCTCAATATCCATCTCACAAAATCTACAACTGGTCCTGTTTGGTAATTACACCGGTTCTGTTTGGTAATTACACTTTTGTATCTTGTTCATTCTATTGTTGATGTCCATATAAAGGAACAACCATCTACCGAAATGCATGGGTTCCCAACCACCGTAACCGCTGCTCTACTAGGAAGTCCTTCACATACATGGTTTATCCAACCTCTCGATGAAACTCCCTCCTAGATAAAAAAATTTCACCTCATGGAGTCTAAAACCAATACGGCCCACCCAAGTGTATCCATCCCGCATGACACACTCTTCTAGGGTATTAAAACTCTCCGACAGAGGGAACATATAACAAAGGGGTATGCATGCCTCTCTAGGTCTTACAACATGTACATAAAAAAATTTTAAAGACCACAACTAACAATATGTGACATGTAGATTTTGCCCCAATTACAATGTGTGACTCATACTTTACCATGATCATAAGTCTATTCCACAAAATCACACACACTCGATTGTTGTCCATCGCACTAATTGTTGCTTCTACTTTTCTCCATCTTTTGAAATTTTCTTCCACTCGCTTCAATCAATTTCTTCTAAAAACATATCCAAAGCTTGGCATCTTCATCTTGAATCTTTCCATCTTCAATTCGCTGTTGTTAGAGTGATCAGTTCTAACAAATAGCATTTACATGCTAAGTTGATCAGGGCCTCAACATGCTTCAAAAAAATAATTCAAGAAAACAATTCACTTCACCAAGCATTATGGAAGTAGACCATAATAAACCGCAACACTCCATAGCAAGCTCTTTCATAGCACATTGTTTTGAGATGCTCCATGCAATCAAACTTTCAGGTAATTCTCTCCATCGACGATCCACCGCGATCCACGCAACCAATGATCTGTCTCAATTCAGCTTCACGTGTCGACATTATCCTCTTCATGCAAATACTCCTCTTACATTCATGCTCCGCGAAGAATCCTCTCCACTTTGTTAGGATATTAGAAGGCACATAGGAAATGTTAAGAATAACTTAGTCTAGTGTGGGGATTGGGTAAAATATGTTCTTTACCATGTACATTTGTAACCTTAATCAGGTCACGATTTGTAGTGATTAAGCGGTTATCTCTCACCTCGGTATTAATGGCACTTGATCAAGTGGCTTAACATAGATTGGTCCATGATTTTTATTTAAAGAGCATGGAGAGGTCATTCTTGACCATTTATGAGAGAAACATACTGTAACTTTTCTTTTATATTTAATAAATTCACACAGTGGCCGCGTTGGCTTGGGGTGTGGGCCATTCCCTCTTTGAGGGTTGCTGTCATTATAATTATTTGATTTGTGATATGTTTGTGGCAGGTAGGTACTTTTGTTCTTGATCTACGGAACTTATCACAGCAAATTCCTACATGGTATCGAGCTATTTTGAGGGTTGTGTCATTGTTGATCAAAATCAATAGTTTATTTCCTGGAAATGCGTTTCTCGATCTACTATTTTCTGAACATTTTTGGGCTTGGAGAACTACTGGGTTGTGTCACCGGAGCGTATGTTACGATTGAGGGAACACCTTTCGTTTCATCGCGAAAAGTTTCCGGCCAAAATATATAGTTGGTCTGGAAATTATAAACATCTATTTTAGTTATATTTGTTAATAGTTTGCTTCTTTCGGTTTTTTTTGTTTATTTTATTATTAAGGTTTTATTTATTCTTTGGATCTATACCTTTTCTCGTGGCCATGCTCTTTGTTGTGCGCTCGTGCGATCTCGGCAAATCGGAAACATGAAAAAGGGATTTTTTTTTGCTACGTATGCTCTTTCACGTCTTTGTGCGATCTCGGGAAATCGGGGAAATAGTAAAAACGTGATAGTTGCCGGTCGGGGCTAAGCCGAAAATCTAAAGTCACATCGTAAGGCTTTGCATTTCATTTTTTTTTTCTCGGTTTGTTTGTGTTTTTTGTACGCAGGGGAAAAACTTACAGAAAAGGTAGAAAAAAAAAAAAAAAAAACTACCTCCTTTCATACAATATGCGTGATCCTTTTACTATCTCACTTGGCCGAGGTTAGTTTATGAGAATGAAGGTCTTGGGTTCAAGTCTCATTCTAAAGCTTCCTTTGTAATTTTTTTTTCAAAGTGGCAGATTAACTTTTTGCTCGCACTTCATCACGATTTCTTGTAACTATTCGACATCTACAACTCGGTTTTTCCAAAAGGAATAACTTCTTCATCAAGAAAGCCATTTTTTTGTTGTTTTCTTTAAGAAACGACCTATTTTGAATGTCTTTGTTGGAGTAGTTAGTTTGACTTTTCTCGGCTTTAAGTTTAAAAATAAAATGGAAAGTGCATGTCCGGTTATTCTTATGACACCCGATTATTTCCAATGGTACCTCACATGGTAGATATACTTAGAAGTAAAGGGCTTTATAAATAATACAGGACAAAAACCAAACCTTCGATGATGATAAAGGCTGTAAATGGGAAAATAAACAGATTAAGCACGAGGGTTGATAGGAATGTCCATTGCTCAAGATCTTCGATTTCATATCTGACATTGACACCTTTGATGAGGCCACAGGAAAAGCTAAAGCGCACACAGGCGTTCAAAATCAAATCAGACCCACCATCTTGAAAATGAGTTGCTACTTTGGACCCTAATAATTTCTCCTCCATTGAAGTTTTTTTTCCAAATTTAAGACCCTTAGAATTCTTTTAGAAGGTTGTAAGATCAAAAAGGACAATGGTAGCCTCATATATTGCATTCTTGTTAAGCTTAGTCCTGTACTGCAGTGTTGTTTCCGCCTTCCATTCCACTAGAGAAGCCATCATTTCTTTAGGAGCCACCTACGAATCCCTCTTTTGATGCCTTTTGTGATTCTTTAATAAGAGAACAAAAAAACTTACACCTTGGTCTTATCCTTTGCCTAGAAACGCTTCTAAGAAAGCCTTAGCAGCAACAACAACCATATCAAAGAATCCCAAGAAATGATGTCCTAAAAAATATGGTCCTAAACCAAACAAGGGCCCTAAGCGTTTCGGACGCAAAACTAAAATCAAATCACCAAAATAATAAGGAGAAAATCAAAACAAAGAGAAGAAAACTGATAAACATTGCAAATTTTGCAATCGAGTAGCCATGGGAGTCCAAATGTTTTAAGAAGATGGAAGCCTTAGAAGCGGCAATGAAGAAGCACAACATCAATTTGGAGCACTCTTCACCTTCATCTTCGGGCATGGCACTGACTGGCATGGTTGTTAAGCATCGAGATCTAGTTATGCATTAAATGTATCTTCTTCTTCTCCTTCTCATGAGTGGCTCATTGATTTTGGAGCTTCTTACCAACAGCTAAAAATAAATCCATGTTTCTTCTTTAAATGATTGTAACACCAAACATATTTATGTTGGTGATGATATATCTCTTAGTGTTATGGATATGATTATTCATCTGAATAATGATGATTCTGGCAATCATGCCTATGTGTTCCTACCTTGTCGTACAACCTTCTATACGGTGTTTATCGATAACTCATTAGATGAAAATAGTAGTCTACCTTATGATGTTGTAATCAAGGAACTCAAAGATCCTAAGCTGTATTTTAGCTACTAACATTATTGATGATTTCACACAATTTATAGGTTGTGCTTGGGTCATCATCTCTTCCCTCATTTTGTTGCTCATAATGACTGATGTGAGAAAAATTTGGCATGGTGGTCACTTAAACCCATCACTCTCTTCAAAATCTATGTAAGGAAAATATAGTCACAGGCACCACTGTGGTATCTTTTAGGGAACTGGTGTTTGCTGGATGTCGCCTGGAAAACATCATCGAGATAGTTTTGACAAACGTGCCTCTTGGCTTGCCTTCAACCACTTTGCGGCTTGTGCACGGTGATTTATGTGGTCCACTTCCTGTTGTTTCTTTCTCTGGTTGCAAGTACTTCTTAACTTTCATTGATGATTTTCCAAATGCACTTGGGTATGTTTCTTAAAACTCAAAATTGAAGTTTTTAACATGTTCTTGGCCTTTAAGGCCTTTGTTGAAAAACAATATGGACATCAAATTCTTAAGTTAAGATCGGACAATGAGAGAATATGTTAACAACAAATTTATCGGCACCACCTTGAGCATGGCATTCAATTGCAACATATTGTTCCATATACTCCCATGACAAAATGGTGTAGCTAAAAGGAAGAATCACACCTTAAAAGAAATAGCTAATTGTATGCTTGATCTAAAGGACTTGGTCTCAATTTTTGGGCAAAAGCCATTAACTATGCAAATTACATAGTAAATCACACTCCCTCTTAAGGTTTTAAAATATAACTCAGGAAAAGCTTTGAGCTCAATCGGAAACTAGATGTAGTCTTGTGTTTGTGAAGTGATGCTTGGACCCATATTCAGGATGCGAAACATAAAGCCTTAGAACATAAGAGTGAAAAACGTATTTTTGTTGGATGATACAGAAGATGTCAAAAGGATATAGACTTATTCAGCAAAATCCAAAAATATAATCATTAGAAGAGATGTAAAGTTCGGTAAATATATATGTTGTGAGCTGGTTAAATTATGCCACCTTTGGCACAAGCACAGTTCGACATATGTGCCCTGTCTCTCTCTCTCTCTTATTTTTAATAATTCTTCTAATTGAGATCATGACAGGGACTGAAATCCTCCCAATGATGAAATTATTCTACTCACCGCCCCAGATACGGTCGCTCTACTCGGGATGACGGATTCTCTGCGGTGACACGCGATCGATGACGTACACGTTCTAGGTTAGAAGAGCCTCAGCCTACCTTGTCAACTCAGATACAGAACAAGTCAGAAACCTTTGAAGAAACCTGGGTCATCACCCAGGATGAGCGCTATGAATGAAGTATCATTCCTTATTCAACAATAATACTTTGGATCTTGTTCCTCTTCGAAAGGAGAAAACTTATCCAAAGAGTCTGGAGATGGTTTTACAAAACAAAGTTTGGACCGGATGGAAAAGTGGATAGACATAAAGCTCGTCTTGTCGCTGAGTTTTCACAAGTTGAAGGCATTGACTATCTTAAAACCTTCTCACAATGCAAAATGAATTCTATTTTCTTATTCTTTCCCTTCATGCCATCATATAAGCTAGAATTCATCAATGGATATATTCAAATAACGCCTCTTGCATGGAGATTTGTGAAGAAATCTCATGGAACAACCACACAGCTTTATCCAAAAAGACTCTAGCCTTGTTTGTCGTTTTAGGAAGTCTCATGGTCTCAAACAAGCTCCTCATGCTTGGTATGCCAAAATGGATAGATTTCTCTTAGATAATGGCTTTTCTAGGTGTCATTCGGCAATGTATACACACCGAAAGTGGGTGATTCCTTCATAAATCATACATTTTTTATGTTGATGATCTTATCATACTTGGTAGTGATCCGACCATATAGTATGTGAAGTCTAGCCTCGAAAAGAAGTTTGAAATGACAAACTTAAAACACTTGCATTATTTCCTTGGTCTTGAGTCTTGTAATCAAGGAAGGCATTACCCTCTCTTAGTCCAAGTATGCACCTTGATCTTCTACACCACTTTCACATGGAATACGCAAGCTGCCCTTCTCCCTTTCGATCTAGATTCAAACTTTCGATCCATTGTAATACCCACTGAGATTGATGCTACCTTATCTGATCAACTTGTTGGTAAAATTTTGTATCTAACCCATACCGTCCGACCTTTCCTTTACTTAGTTGGTCTTGTCGCTTGTAGTTTGCACCAACCTCATGAAAGTCTAACAGAAACTTGACTAAAATAATACTTCAATATATTTGAGAATGCAGTTTGTTCGGGATTCATTGGAGGTGTAGGAGCATCTACCTTTGTGGTCGTTTGATTGATTGGTAGTGACCACGGTGATCGAAATCACTTTGCGGGATATGTATTCACTCTTGGTTCGGGACCTATTACTTGGTCTTTAACGCAAAAGTAAAAGTGCCATCTCTCCCTTTCTTCGGCGAGGAAGCAGAGTATAGTGGTGCAGTTGAAGCCATCAAGGAAGCCATGTGGCTTTGTCAGATCCTATCTGAATTTGGTCTTCATCAGCAACATCCAACTACACTTTGGTGTGATAATCAGAGTGTCATTTAGCTATGTAAAGATCTAGTTCAACATTAGGGTATGAAACACATTGAACTCCACATACACTTCATTAGAAAGCTCATTCATGATCATGTTCTTGAAGTGAATTATTGTTCGACCAATGATCAAGTAATGAAGTATCTTTACAAAGGCTCTCAAATAGAAGTTTACTGTTGCGATCCATGCTTGGAGTTCGGGAAAGTTGTCATTAAGGGGGGATAGGCTCTAATGCCTCCTTCCTTCTCCTATTGTGTCACTTTTGTAAATCCTTCAATCCTATCCCAATTTGTTCATAAAGGGGGATGTCTGTTGAATATTTGAGCACATAGGAAATAGGCTCCTTTTTGTGTCACCTTTGTAAATCCTTCAATCCTATCCCAAGTTGTTCTTAAGGGGATGTTAGGATATTAAGACACATAGGAAATAGTTAGAATAACTTAGTCTAGTGTAGAGTTAGGTATAGTGTGTTTCTTTACCATGTACATTTGCCAGCATAATCGACGGTCATTGCAAGTGATTAGGTAAGTTATCTCTCACCTTGGCCTTAACGGCACTTGATCCATGCCTACATTCTGGTCTACCGATCTCTATTTAAAGAGCATGGAGAAGTTAATCAGCAGTTTATGAAGAAACATATAACTTTTCTTTTGTAATAAATTCACAAAGAGTGGTAAAAAACCGTAATGAATTTGTTTCCCTCTTTGAGGGTCTTAACCATGTGATTATACTGGTGTACTGATTTGTGATTTGTTTGTGAGCGGTGACCTTTGGTTCTTGATCTACGGAACTTACCCTATAAATTCCTACACACTTAGAGGGTAGCGCGATCAATGACTCAGTGCTCCGACAACGCTCAGGTAGGCAACGTAGATTGCTCCTCTAGGTAGGTGGGCAGATAGCGCAAGGCAGCATTCCTCCTCACACACCAGCAACAGTGGCAGTGCAGATAAGTAGGTAGGCAACGCAAGGTAGTACTCCTCCTCAGACGCCAGCAACAGTGGTAGTGCAGATAAGTAGGCAGGCAGCGCAAGGTAGCGCTCCTCCTCACACTCCAACAACAGTGGCAGTGCAAATAAGTAGGAACGTAGCGCAAGGTAGCGCTCCTCCTCACACACCAGCAACAATGGCAGTGCAGATAAGTAGGCAGGCAACGCAAGGTAGCGCTCTTCCTCACACGCCCAAAGCAATGAAAGTGGCGGGTGACAGATAAGTAGCGAGCAACGCTCCTCCTCACACGCCAACAACAGTGGCAGTGTAGATAAGTAGGCAGGCAACGCAAGGTAGCGCTCCTTTTTTTTTGCCTTATTTTAACGCTTATTGTTATTGTTGGTTGAATTGCTTCGTCCATGGGATGGCATCCGTGTATAATCCATGGAGACATCAAGCCATCCAATATTTTGTTGGACTGGAACTTGTCGGTTAGGGTTTCAGACTTTGGCCTTTCATTTATGGTTTCTCAAAGTGAGAATTTTGGCACCATTGAGTACCCGGATCCTCAATGTAACCACGCCAAGTTGGACGAGTTCAAGGGCAACGATGTTTACAATTTTGGGGTTGTCTTGGTCAGAAATCCTCGACGGGAGGCCATTGTGCTCGGGGAAATTATATGCCGGAGTGAGAAATCGATCGATGGGATCCAATTTTAGGGCTATCGTTGAAGCCTACGATGTTCAAGAATTGAACGCTAAGTTGTTGCGGTGTCGAGTCTGGTCAGAGGAGAGCCTGCAAATTTATGTTCAAAATTTGAATTTGCAAGGTAAACTGAGATTCGTGCTGCAGCAAGGGAAAAGAACAATTGATCGAGCATCCGAATTATCCAATTATGGGTGAGGAAGGCGAGAGGTCAAATGGTCATATGGGTTTCGGCCCTCACAGCGTTTTCGACCGCATTGTGGGCGCTAATCCTTTCTCGCCCCGTACATTGCAGGAGGAAGAGGGGCCATGGGGGGCCATTTCATAGGACCGGGATTGATTTACCCATCCAAGTGGCTCTACACGCAGGATCACCGGACCGGGTGTGGCACGCCGCCGACTGCTAAAACTCACAGTGGAAGCCATGCCCGCCATCACGGTTTCAAGTCACGGTCCTGTCCATCCACAAGGTGCACCAAATGTTTGTTGTGCAAGTATGCAACACGACTCACTCCTGTTCCACCTCATGGGATAGAAATGGCTCGGCTAATCTGTGGATGTTGTCGTACATTGCTAATGTATGTTCGTAGAGCAACTAGTGTTCAGTACTCTTGTTGCAGACACAGCTAATCTTGCAATGGAAGCAAAATTAGGTTGCACATGCGAAATTGCGGGAGTTGTTTTACAACACTTATGTATCCATATGGAAGCTATGGATGAGGAATCATTTCCTTTGATGGATGGAAAGGCCACTCCAAAACCCGGGTTTGGCTCGAGGTGGAGGTTCCAGACAGCAGAGGCAAATGACAACCATGAGTTTCTACTACTCATCCAAATGTTTTTTAATTCTCTTGGTATAATCCCATAATACTCTCATGGCAGACGAATTCATGTTGGCAAATGAGATCTTCAAGAAGATAAACCATAAACCGAAAAAGGAAGAAGCTTCGAGGCGAGGTTGTTGAGAATCGAACGCAACACAACATTAACTCCATCCATATATTTACAACATTATTTATAACCTTTAAGTGTGTAATTTCCTTCGACACCGTGGTGCTACAACAATTCGATTTTCAAGGCCTTCATCGCTCATTTCAAAAGATTTATTAGTCCGGACGATGCACATGATAGATCTGCGGATCTATAACATGAACACTAGCATCTCTATCCACAAATGCAACATCATGCCAACCACCGATCTGATTCGGTGAAAACTACAAAGCCCAACATACTTCGACAGTCGTGGAAACCGTATTCTGACAAAGTGGTAATGCAATCTCAAGCAAGTCGAATAACCTCTCATGAATAACCTCTCATGGTCTCGGCTCCTCACATAAAGTTGGTTGCTCCTCACCTTCTTTGCCAACGTTCCTCATGCACAATACTCCAAATCACATAAAATGTACATCCGCAATACAGAGCATGCCCTCGATCTCGGATCGAGCTCTTTCCGCGAGCACGCAACAATGCACAGGTCGACTCACCTTCAACGCTGCAAATTGAGTTGCGCCTCCTCCACGCTCACATAGTCGGCCTCATCTCACTATGCAACGACTCCCTTGGATTTTTAGCAATATCTCACCCGAACAGTTATCGGCGCCCACCAAAAGATCTACGGGCAAACAAGCAATATAAGTTCACACACACCGAGCCTCGAGCAGAGGTCAAATTGTCCCATGCGGATTGACTCTCCAGCTCGATCCACGACCGAAATCTCTTAGCAAACAAGCTTCAACAAACAGATTACTCAAAACACCAACGACTACACCGCTTCCCCACCCAATGGACAAAGGGTGATAAACAAACATTCACACAACTTTTTATTTCCCCTCAGCTCGAGAGGGGCCAAGGTCAGCCCAAACGGGCTCGATACCAAGATAAAATCTCACATACACACTATATTGTATTAATCAAATGGAGTTACATATATACATCAAGTATTGTCTCAAGATAGGGAAGCTATCTTGGACGCACAATAAAGTTGGTTGAGAGAATATCTCAATCTCACACCAAACTAGGAACTTAGGTTTAGCTAACTCCTATTTAATAGGAACAGACTCTATCCATAGAAAGTCACAACCGAATACAAGTAGGAATTACATATTCCAACAATAGTTACCAAGTTCAAATTCGAATTAGATACTATAAAACTAATAATGAAAAAAAATTTGAAAAAAATTAGATAATATATATCTTAAATATAATAATATAGATCTTAAACAATTTCCCTCTATACAACAACTATGCCTTTACTTCATTTTCTTTCTAATTTATTTTGAATTTTAAAATATTTCTAGTTTTGAATAATAATAAAAAATCTTCTAGATCTAATTCTCAAATAGACACTCTCCTCTTCCCTCCTAAACTTATATTCTATTCAAAGATTAAATCTAAAATCTTTTCATAATTTCAATTTTTTTTTCTTAATTTATTTATGTAATATTTTTTTAAGCTTATTTATATTTAATTTTTTCTTTTCATAATTTCAATTTTTTTTTCTTAATTTATTTATGTAATTTTTTTCTTAACTTATTTATATTTAATTTTTTCTTAATAAATAATGCAAATTTATAAACATTTCAAACTCATTTTTATCTAAAATCCATTTGAATGGAAAAATCAATCAATTTTCATAAGAATATGGCGTTTTCACAAATGCTCACTTTCTCTTTCTGTTTGGGCGCTTTTCAAATATTTTCACAAGAGTAAACCTAGGAAAAACCAAAATTATTCCAATTTTACAATTACTTGCATTTCCATTTCTTCATGTACTCTAGATTATGCTTCACCCTGTTTGAGTCATCCAGAAAAGAATCGATGAGAATGAGAACATGATTCAGTCTTCGCACCAATGCTCGCAACTCTGCCTTATCAATAGTAGCATGCATTTTGTCCACCACTTAACTTTGTTGTAAAGATGAATTTTCTCCTTTTTCTTCTATTTGTTATCTATTTCGTTGGCACATACTGCACTCATATGTTTATGCACATACGCACTGAGCTGCTAGCCACTATGTTATACTGCATCACATCCATGAGATTATTCCTTCATCACATCCACTATGTTAACGACTTATGCTGCGAACTGGATCGATTTTTTGTCGAAACTATCTGTATTCAAATCGTATTAGCGAATTTTCGTACGCTTAATGTTTTGTTTTTGTTATTAGCTATAATCTTATGGGATATTATACTTCATTTTTTTTCTTTTTCATTTATATATGTTTTTGTGTTTTTCTATTATTATTTAAAATAACCATAATTTTATTGGATATTATACTTCCGCTCAATTTTTTTTTAATTACGTTTTTTTTAAACTATAATTTCACTTTTTAATTTTTTATTTTAAATGATGTTTTTTCTTTAGGAAAAATTATTATTTCACTTTAATATTTTTAAAAAAAAGAAATAAAATTTCATTTGAGATGCTAAAAGCATTTAGCATGTGCAATGTTAAAATCATTTAGCATGTGTAGTGTTATGATTTAAGAGTGCCTGAAAAAAATATATATATATATATATATATATATATATATATATATAGAGATGAAGAAGATCAAATGATATAAAAATCAGTCTTTCTTTTGCTATCCATTTTGTCACCTTCCCGAGGGATACTCTTTATCGGAATCATGAATTTTTCTTAAACATAAACTCTCTTTGCTGCCCTCATATCATCTTCTTTTCTCACCACACTCTGCTAATGATGTTATCTACATCTATTGGTTCTATTTGTGAGCAATTTTGCATGAGGTCCATGTCTATCATGGACTTGGCTAGACCTATCAAAATATATATTTTTATTATAATAAAAATTTATTTTTATTTTATATTAAAAAATTAATTTTAATTAAGTTATTATAATTTTTTTTTTCCTATCAGATGCAAACTATCATAACCTAACCTTCAGGGCCTAGAGGAGAACTGACCTGTAACCTCCCATTGATCAGGTACTCGAACAATTGAGCTAACCCTCAGGGTAACAAACTATATAATTTTTTATTTATAATTTATATATATATATATTTTTAAATTCCTTACAATCTAGTGATAACATAATTCTAATAATAACATGTTTTTATTCTATACTCATCGCTTTATTGAACACTCCTAAACCCTTTGCATTTACATATTTTTGGTTGGATATATTATTCAATAATGGATATTAACGTCGACGATACAGGTGTTGGCTCCACTTGCAATCGGCTTCGCAGTATTCATACTACATTAAGAAAAAAGTCTTGGGTGTGGAATCCAATACATCCGAGCAGGTCACAAGACAACCATGAATTCCCACGGTGGCCAACCCAACCCGCAATAATGGAGCGAGCGACTCAAGGTTTTTTTGCTCGTGTGGATATTCCAAAGTGTGAAATATAGGAATATATTTGAGGAATAATATCTGTAGTAGGAAGTACATATTCTTTGTATTTATTTATTAGTAAGAAGTACATATTTAAGGAAATTAAATTTGTATCATCCCTTAATAATTATTATAATACATTTGTAATTAAATGTCTAAAATCTCATATAACATAATATTAGTTCTACTAAGACACTTGTAATTACAAACCTAAAATTCCGTAGTAGTTCTACTCTAAGATTGTTTTGTAAATTTAATTTGAAAGCCTTATATTTGTTCTCCATTTGGTTTAAGAAATCAAGTTGAAGGGAGTAGGTCCTTGGACTTTGTTTTTTTGGTTGGAAAGCACTAAAGCTTTTCGTGCGACCGGTCACCACATAGGTATCGATGGTTGTTCTACCCATCAGACTGTATTATTCTATGTGGGCCTTTTTTTTTAAGCGTTGAAGAGGGGATTTTCAAAGTCAAGGGACTTGAAATCCAAGTTTTGAATGATCAAGAAGGGTTTTGAATGATCGAGAAGGACCCAAGGGAGAAGGGAATATGACCACTTTTACCCTTTTCTTATATAAGACACCAGTTAAATAATAATATACGTGGAATGAATAATATATGGGGCATGCCAATTATATGGTTTGCATGTGACTCAATCAGATGAGATGAGACCGATGCAGATGTACCCATGGAGGGTTAGTCGGTTGGGTAAGGATTGGAAGTGCTATGACTCAAGAAATACCCATGTTGTTGGATGGATTAATGAGGCCCAACCCTATATTTCCTGTCGGCCCCTGGTATTGATAACCCTGATCCCATACCCATGTACCAATGGAAATAAATAAGTAGACCTACCCATAGGTATAAAGGTGTAAAAATAAATAATAAAGATGCATCTATTGGGAAAACAATACAAAATAACATTATGGATGCAACCTCGATCCCATACCCATGTACCAATGGAAATAAATAAGTACACCTACCCATAGGTATAAAGGTGTAAAAATAAATAGTAAAGATGCATCTATGGGAGAACAATACAAAAATAACATTGTGGACATAACACTCTTCTTCATGTCCAAAACACCACAAAAATCAACGACATCTACATCTTCCTAGTGATCCAAGCAAGAATTGCAAGAGATAGGTTCATCTCTTGAGATGTTCATGGATGAGCGTCTGGGGACCTTCCTATCCTCGGATTGATGGGACCTCTCTGGCCATTCCAACAAATAGGATTTATGCTTTCCAGCGTTACCGTCATATAATAGTAGGGAGAAGGGTGTTGAATGAACTGTTTAGTATGTTGTTGATGTGGAAAGGTTGAACTCTATCTAGTTCGGTGTCGATAGGGGAAATTCTACTTCTTCCTTAATGTTATTAATCATAAGAAGTTAGGTCAATGAACTCCACATGTTGCATAAGAGACTAGTATTGTATAATTACGTATATTATACAAGAACATAATTGTTACTGCCTCTGTATGGAGTCTATGTTCTGTTAGTGGAGAATGTGAATGACTTCTTTGTGTGTGCATTGATCGAAATGACTTTCTGTGAATGGATTATATTTTAAGTGAATTACATGGGACTAGGTAGGTGCATGCTTTGTGAATATTTTGGGGTCTATGAATATTCTGGGGTGGAACCCCAACTGACCAAATTTACAGTAATTTACAGTCCAGTTTCAGCTGCTCAAGGAGGAAAGTTAGTTTCAAGGGTTTCTAGCTCTGACAGGAAGGGTTATATGTAGTTTTTGCCCAAACTGTTAATTCTCGTTAACTATTTTTTCTAACTACTAATCTGACGGCACACAAATTTTCAATCGTCTAACATTCAATCTCATGTTGCATGGATGTACATAGTGGAAGTTGGAAGAGTTGTTTTCAAAGAGGAATGCCTTACTACGTAATTAGTGGAGTTTGAATTTTTTGTTTTAATTATGTTGGAGATATGTGCATATAAAACATACATAATTAGTGGAGTTTATATTTTTTTTTTAGTTATGTTGATATGAGTGTGTATTTTTGAATAAAATATTTATAATTTAATTTAATTATCAATAAGTATTAAGTTAATGATAGAGATTTAATATGTAGGGATTATTATAGAATATTCATAATAGTATACACAAATCAAAGGTTGAGATTTATCTACAAAGTAGTTATGTTCTTTTTTTCCCATTCAATTAAAATGATTAATTAAAAAAAATTGTCATAGGAACAAGTGTCTTCTCATGTGAATTATTGTTTTTTTTGGAACATGGTATTCATAATTCAAGGTATTAGTCTAAGCTTTACACATTATGTTATGGATCTCCATGGTAAAGTGGGGGTAAATATCCATAGTTAAAAATCTTGTTTCCTATCATTAAGAATCTCCATGATAAAGTGGGGGTAAATCTCCATAGCCAAAAATATTGTTCCGTGTCTTTTTAAATGTATATATGTTTAAGTTATATATTCATTTTTTATAATAATAATAATAATAAAAGTTATGATTTGGTGAGTTTATTTTTTATTTTTTATTTTTTTTTGTAATGTGAAATACATCATGTAGTAAGAATTTTAATACTTATTATGGATTGATAACTATTGATGTTCACCAACTATTTAATTTATAAATGTTTCTCTAGTTTTTAAGTGTTAGTTAATATTATAATTCTGAATATATATATATATATATATATATATATATATATATATATATATATATTAATGTGATAGATTTTTTTTTTAATAAATATTTATTTTAATTTTATATTTATTAAGTATATAGAGGGATTAAATTAATCAGAATGCAAATATTTATATAAGTGTCAAACTTGAATCAATCTGATTTTACATAGATGTGTGAGAGTGGAAGCTGGGAGAGTTGTTTTAGGGCGTAAATATTTTTATTTATACATATTGAAAAGCACACACACACACACACACACATATATGTTAAGTCTATGAAGGCATACATACAACTTGAGTGGGCATAATGGTTTAGAGCAAGTGTTTCCTGCTAAGAGATCATAGGTTCAAAACCAGAGGGGGGTAGAGTATGTATGCCTTCATAGACTTACCAGTCAAATCGTTGAGTGGAGGCGGGTCCCTTGTCCCACAAACAAGGGGGTCTCATACACCAATTTGGTGACCTTAAAATTGGATGATAATAATAATAATAAGATATATATATATATATATATATATATATATATATATATATATATCAGTGTAGTGATGGGAGAGATCCAAGATCAAATCTAGTTTTTTCCAATTGGAGGTTGAGCACTAAAGGAATTACAAATCTCCCTCATATTAAGTTAGGTTGTACTAGACCCAAAAGAGAGTCAAACAACTTCAAATCATACTTTCCAATCTTAGTTTATGCTTATATAATTTTACAATATAACTAATATATACCAAATATTTTATTAATTATTTTAAATATATTTAAAAATGTATAATTTATGTCTAGGTTGAAGTTTAATTGGTGATCAAAGTAATGCAATTTTTGAGAAAACTAACAAATCCAAGATTCAAATCCTCCTGGTTGTGACCCGATTTACTAAGAGGAGGACATGCTATAGTTATGTGTGTGTATATAACATTTTATCCTTCACTGTTGGCTAAATTGGTCAAGTTCCCATTGTTAAAGCACCTTTTGCTATTGAGAAGTCTCAAGAGTTCAATTCTCTTGACAACCACCTTTATTATTTATTTTTAGCTAGAAAAAAATAAATTTATTTGAATAATAAAATCAACTCTTAACACACACTATATATACATACATGTATATATACAACTTATATAGTATGCCTAAAACACATAGAAAAAAATCAATTTATTTAAATAATAGAATCAACACATAGCACACACCCTATACATATAGGTGCATCACCAGCCCTGATCATGGTTGGATTTGTTTTTGCCTTCGGGAGATTGGAACTGGTGACCTTTTCATCGTGATTGTCTTAACAACACACTCTTCACCGTTGAACCAAATCCCTGTTGTCAATATATATTATATTTAAAAATATACTTTATCATTATATAATAATTGCTTGAACAAATAAATATAAATAACTTACGAAAATGGCTCACAAGGTGAAAAAGACAGCCGATCTTATTGAATAAATAGTGTGGATGCATCATTGCCCGAAATTAGTCGCTGAAAATTGATGTGATTAATCCGAAAAACATTTATCCAAGAATAACTCGTTATGGTGATGAGTGAGGTTCAAAATCAAACATAACAGTTTCCACTATAACACCAAAAGAATATCCAATAATGAGTAAGGCTAGGAATTTATGACTTAGTAATAACCTTATCTATCTCTAAACTTACATCATTAAAATATTCTAGTTATGGATTAGAGTGAGATAAATATGTTTAGGATGTCTCATTCACATTGGGTTGTAATATTAACAACTAGTTAAGTTATATTGTAGCCCAAGTTCTTTTTGTTCCAATATTTTACTTTTATTTTAAAATGAACATGTATCAATTCAAGGTTGAACGTTAAAGGAATTACACATGTCCCTCATAGTAAGTTAGCTTGTAGTGGACCCAAAAAAGAGGGAAACAACTTCAAATCATACTTCCCAATGTCAATTTATGTTTATAGAATTTTATAATATTAATAATATATAATTTATTCTAAATAACTAAAATATGTTTATAGAATTTTATAATATTAATAATATATAATTTATTCTAAATAACTAAAATATTTTATTAGACTCAACATAGAACCTATACATATATTTACATGGATGCATATATATGCAACACGTAATATTTGAGACATACATTTAGATGCATATCTTAAAAAATATATATCCTACAAAAGAATTTTCATAAATTAATTCTTAATGATCAAAAACATGTATAAATTAATATTTTTAAGCTGAGAGGTGCTCTACAACCCAATATGAGGAAGATGTCGTAGTGTTGTAAATGAATGTTAGCATTTAAATGTTGGCTCAACTAAAAAGGTAATAAAAGGAATATATAAATTCATTTCAATTTATTGTTACTACAACCCAATATGAGAGAAATGCTGAAATATTTAATTGTTGCCTCAATTAAAAAGAATAGAAATAATAAATCCATTCGATTCAAATTGTTATATTGTTATCAATCCCCCTAGTACAAACGATTGAGGATGGCCCTTCTTAGTAAGGCCACCCACTATAAAACCTCGTGGAGGTTGTTGCGCTTGTGATAGGGGGAGGAGACACGCTAAAATACAGTTAGCTTAGGGCTGGTGTGGCCTAGGCCAGGTACGATCCTTGGGTGATTTTGACAGCTTAGATGCCCCACATGTTAAACACAAATCACTTGAAAAAAAAACAAACTGTTATATTGTTTTCATTAATAAAATTACAAACTTTTTTTTATTAAAAAAACATAATATGCATATCACAATTAAAATAAATTTAAATAATAATAATAATTCATATTCATACTAATGTATTTCAAAACATATAATTAAAAAAGATCTAAAACCCTAGTAAACTAAAAATAAACGTTGTTGCAATACCATGGGCCAATACCATGACTTATTAATACCACAACACATTTGAAATTCAAAATATTTTACATAGATTTTATTTTAATTTAATAGGTTTGTTTATTTTAGAATAAGGCTTCTAGAATTTTAATTTAATTGTTAATAATTATTAGGTGGATGGCTAGAGATTTAATGAATATCCTAGAATATTCTTAGTACTTTAGACAATTCAAATGTTGAGATTTATCTCCAAATGAGTTATTTTGTTTTTCCCTTTTTAATTAAGTTACTTAGTTAAAAAATGTGAGATCAACATGTGTCATATGAATATGAGTTATGGACTTTGAGCATGTGGTATTAGTAAGTCTGGTATTATAGCAAAGCTTATTTGAAATTTAAGAATCTCCATGGTAAAGTGTGGTGATTCTCCATGTCAAGAACTTTGTTACATAAATAAATTTAAATTGGGGACATAGTATACAAAAATACACTCAAAATAATATTTGTATATTGTAAAGTTTATTTAATTGCATCACATTTGCATATTTGGTCTCAAATCCAACTAATTCCAAACATGGATATGGAGGTTGACATATTTTCTCAACAAAATCCTAAACCAACTCTAAATTCAACACATTGCATTAATGGAAGCATTATCTCCAAGTCCTTCCCTTATTTCTTACACGTCAAATAACAATGCAAGAAACAAATATAATCCACATTAAATTCACATTTGTCTGGTATGGTATTCATCAATACCTATACCCACTTTGGATTGTCCTAGACTGCACTCTTTCTCCACCACAACATCGAGCTTACCACTTGACCATTTAGGATAAAACTGCTTCTGACCATTATTGATGTACTTGTAATGGCTAACAATATTGACATACTTCATTCTACAAAATTACATAGCTTGTTGTATTTGTGAGAAAAACTAGTCAAGTAACTAAACCATCCTATGGACATGCTCCCATCTATCAGATGACATAGCTCCTTGTATCCAGTAGTTATCTAGGATATTTTTCTAGGTACTAAATGTATTCAAAAGTAAATCATACAACTTGGCCCCTTCACACACACATTTAACAACATATAAAGATAACATATATATGAAATTCCTAGCTTCACATGACCCATCATCTTTATAACATACAATGAACATAATTAAATCGGTGATATGTTTGTGTGGCACTGTATACAACATGGACCACCAATCTGAATTATGTTACTATGTTGTATTATTGGTTCTTAACTTTTATTTACAAACCAAATCAAACCAAAGAATAAAAACAAATAATATTATAATACCATTAGTAGCAATACCAGTATGTATAAGGAGTTGGAAAACACTATTGTTGGCATTTGTATCAAGCATACTACACTTATGCAACGATGACCTCCTAGATTCTTGGGTCAAGTTTCCTTTCCAATTTATTTTTTCAAACTAGTGTTATTAAAAATAATATCATACCATCTCATGCATTTTGAAGATGAAGAGTTTTTATATTGTGAGAATCTTCTATTCAATCAATTATATATACTACCATTTTTCAACCAATCGACAGTGGGTGTGTGCTTCATCATGAATTTATGAACTCTATTTTGGTTTTTTTTGCATATCCCCATGCCCAAAAGTTGCGAGGAAGTCGTAACAATCTCCAATGAAGAAGAGGTGATACTACAAGATCCCATCTATAGCTATTTGGTTACATATTCATCTTGCAACAATAGGTTGAGTTTGTAGACCGAGATGACATTTATGCAAGGACAACTTGCAAGCCAATGTTATTCCCAACGTGTTGAGGCCCGATAGGATATGTGGATTAATAGTAATGAACATAACCCCCATGGGAGTGCCTAATGTGTACCATATTCCAATATTTGAGTTGTCTCTCCATCATGGTTGAGGCATTACTTAGGAAACGCGACCCTGAGCTTGAGGCTTCATTGTCTAATAGCTTAAATGATTTCATGACAAATAAATAGGTAAATGGATTTGAAGTCGTCTCTTTGATTTGGATGATAGGCTAGCAGATTACAACTCCCTTGTCTTCATTTCACTCAGATAAGTAATTCTATCAAGGAAAATATTTATGAATAAATCTTTTAATGAGTGCTCAACTCTTTTCACATTTATGACCATTTTACATGGGGATATAATGGGCCACCTCACACTTGAGAATGAAACAAATAATTCATAGAAGAAAATAGAAAATTTCACACTCCTAAGCTAATCTAATCCACATATGTATAAGAGATCACCATCATGGCTTTACATCTTGTTGGCTCTCCCATGAGGGAGTTGAGCCAGAACCGACTCTGATACCAATAAAGGAATTGAAATTAGATACATAGTACACAAAAATACACTCAAAATAATATTTGTATATTGAACACTTTATTCAATTACATCACATTTATATAGTTGGTCTCAGTTCCAACTAATCCCAAACATGGATATGGAGGTTGAGATTCTCTCAAAAAAATACTAAACTAACTCTAAACTCAACACACTACATTAATGGAAGCATTATCTCCAAGTGTTACATGTTTTTTGAAATGTATATATGTTTAACCCATATATTGATTCTTTTTATAATTCATATTACAAAGTTAATTTTTAATATATTTTTCAAAATTTTGGCAATATGAGATGTATGATGAGTTAAGTGTTTTCATGCCTATGGATGTTTATCAAGCATTTGATTTGATGCAGCCAAAAGGCCGCAAATACTCAAATTTTCAGATCTAATTTTCGTCTGCCCGAAACCCGATGGTAGAGTTATAATATCAATAATAACTTTTACAAACCCCAATTTAATCATTACTAATTCATATGCTATCGCAAAAGTTTATTTCTAAAGTGGTTTCGGTGTTTATAACTCATATAACCATAGAGTTTTTATCTTATGCCGTTTCCGTCTTCTTTATCTTCCCCAATGCATACATGGCATCGCACTTCGAAAAACTCAAGACTTCGGCTCTTCGCACGTCGGCTCCCCAAAATATATTGTGTACATCACAACCGCA